>JARHVA010002105.1:2467500-2650000 GCA_037957365.1 Torreya grandis | reverse complement strand
GTGTGTGTGTGTGTGTGTGTGTGTGTTACAACCCCACTAGGTTTTACTAAATAAAGATGTAATTTTAAAAAAATAACTTTATCATACTTGACATATAAACTTATTCACTAATTGGCATAATGATTTATTATTTGACTACTAAAATCATTTTAAATAACATGTATAGTAAATAAAACTAACCAATTGGTTAAGTCACAAAATATTTAGCTTTCAAAATAATTTAATAATTAAGAATATATAGTCCTTATAATATATATGTAGACTGAATGCTACAATAGTACATTAAAATAATCCATACTTGTAGTTAAACATTTTTATACAACTTTTGTTGTTTTCAACATTATTAATCATGTACAAGTGTACAACCACTATTATATCTAATAAAAAAATATTAAATGTAAAAATATTACAATTTATCATTGTATGTCATAATATCACATGATAGGAAGTACAATAGTATATTTGAGCTTCTTAATATAGCTAAAAAATTAATATAATAGCCATTAGTAAGCAACTAGAAGGTTGATCAATTGAAGAGAGATAAAGAATCATCAAGGTATTTTTCCTCCAATCATAGACCATTGCTCTCCTACACACCTCCCCATTAGGAGTGGTCCTTCACTTAAAGGAGAGGTAGATGATGGTAGTGTAGATATCATGAATTCAACCAGAACCATGTGTATTATAGTCACTAATACATGTAGCATTCACACAGACCATGAAAGACAATTTCCATCTAATATAACATCACACATATGCATGTAAACTAGACAATATAGTGGAATGACAATTTTTTTATATGTAACATTACTTTGGCTAAAGTTATTCATTATATATTTCATAACTCTCATGGATCTGAGTAAAATATACACACACAACCATACTCTCTACTATTGAATCTTAATCTATCCTATGATATAAACCTTTTGAGAAGGAAGATCATGATATTTAAGGACACGTATACTGCTTGATTTTCATACAACAATCCAAATAGAGAAGAGAAAATGAGATCATGGGGATATGTAGGTAGAAAATAATCATTAACCTTCTTAGTGATGGTTCATAGAGCATGGTACACCAAACCTAAAAATATTTCCATGAAAAGTAAGTATATGAAGGCTACTAATTCCCACCAAAAACATTTGGTCTAAATCATTCCCTATTGTCTATATTGAAAGCAAACCAGTTGACCTATTTTGACTTGTCTAAGAGATTAATGGAGAATATGAACCATTTTTTTCCAAATGTGAACTTTTATTGCTTCTTAAGCATATAAATTTACTATTAGATCCTATAAATATCCTCCTAAATATCTCACATGCTAAGTAGATTGTACTTGAACATACAATTACCTTTGAACTATTTGAAACTATTGTTATCTCCTCCTTTCCAAATTAAACCTACATTTGTCAGTTACCAGACTAACTCTTGACACATCAACTAACATCTTGGATTTTGTAAAATAGTTTGACATACTTATATTCTTTTGGAAACTATATAATTCATTATAAAGGCCAAAAAGGTGGCATAAGGAAAAATTAAGACAAATTACCAAAATGACTAAAGTGAAACACATTAATTGACCCTCCTAAACATGAATAACATATTTATGACCTTTGCAAGTCCCTATCAGAAGTTTCACTATATAAGGGTTGACTAAGTTTGACCTAGGGTCAAATTTGGTTAACATTTTGGTAATTTCCTAGGGGTGATAAGCTTGTTATGCCAAAGACTAGTAGCCTTATCCTATCCATTGGGTTATGGGGTCACCTATACACTCTTATTGACACTGATAAGCCTTTGAAAAGGCAAACACACCACACACAACAAGGGAAAAATCAATAATATAAATCAATAATGCAAACACACTTGTGTTCTCAAGAACACTTAGGGAAATCACAAACCAACTGAAAGGAAACACACCTATCTTAATATGTATAATACCTCAACATTTGAGGTGAAGAACAATCATATACATTAATTTAACTAGGGTTAAAGATAATTTTCCTTACATCCTTGCTACTCCAAGAAAATATATCCTCATATGGTGCATGCTTATCAATGAAAGCTTATTTGTGAAGGTAATCAAGAGACTTACGATGGTTGTAGCTTCTATTGACTACAATTTTGTCAATTAGAGTACTCAAGAACACTCCATCTAGATCACTAAAGTAATTTTTTGAAATGTAAGCTTGCTTAGGCATTGATATGCGTAGTTGACAGTCTTCATTTGGATTATTGGAGATCACCATGGCATTCTCATCTTTATGTACATATGAAATAAGGTCTATCTACCATTGGAAGTCATCAGTACCATGTTTAGATTTTCCAATTACTTCTTGGGTCACCATGATTGTTTATTATTTATCTTAGATCTTTAACTTTGCTTTATGCTCATCAAACACATCTTGGACTGCCAAGGTTTCTTCTTGCTTGATCAAGGTATCAAGCTCCCCCTTGTACTCATTGAGAATATGATTATATTCCTTATCAAGTCTACACTCCTTTTGAATAATTGCAAGCCTGATAATATCCTCAAACTCTTAAACAATGGCATTGAACTGATACCATATATCATCTATTTCTTCTTGAGGTTTAGTTTCAAGATTCTTTTCTTATTTAGTTGGAAAAATGGACTACTCATTATAACTATCACACATTGACAAACTTAGGTTACTCACATCTCCATCTATATGTATAATGTAGTTGCCTAGTGCAACTTGTTCTAGGATGCTATCATGATATTCCTCAAGGACTCCATCAATATCCTCATGAAGAATATAAGTTCCAAGACTAGTTTCTTTAAATCCACCTTGCTCATCCCCCCACTCATCAAGATACAAATCAAATATGCCATCAAGGAGAGTTAGAGGCTCTTGATCACTAGGGTGATCATATTCTTCAATCACATTTCAATTCATGTTATAAGTGTAAGCCACATAAGGTTCAATATGAAAACTAAAAAGAGGATCTTACTTGATTGTTACTTTTGCACCATATATTGTCCTAAAACCCATGTAGGACCAATCTAAAGTAAGATACCCTCTAATCTTAGTAGTAAACTCTCTAGATAGACAATTTGAAAAATGGGGAGGCACATCTACCCCTACAACATCATGAGAAATGGTGAAGGTATAACAAGCATGGACAATGATTTTCAAACCTATGATTATACCAATGGTCTTGGTAGCTAACCCATCTAATTGGAGCACTCCTTTGGCATGGGGTTCATACTTTAAGTTTAGTTTGTTAGCTACCATCTTGGTCATGACACAAGTGCTAGCTCCACTATCAATGAGACAATTATGCACCAAATAATCTCCAATGACGATGGATAGATAAAATGGAAGAGGTTTTCTACCTTTTCAACTTTGGTTGGTTGTCTTATACTTGGATTCATGGTGGTTTTTAAGATTTCCTCTCTTTGGCTAGGTTATTTTAATGTCAAGCGAAGCTTCGATAACTCCTCCTAAAGTAGGTATTTTTGTCTAGGTATATCTAAGGTATCCCACATGGATACATTTACTTGAGACCTCTTTATTTACTTCACAATGTTAGTGATAGGACTACTAACTATTGCTTGCCTAGTAGAAGAAATCATGATACCTACACCTTTAGAATTTTGAGGCATGGAAACATTCCTAGTATTATGATTTCTTTAGCTTCTTTGTGCATTTAGAGTAACACTAGACATACCTAGTCTTATACTTGTTTGAACATTCATTGGAGAACCATTAGCAGTCCCTTAAATTTTTTTAGCATCCTTCTTCTTACTCATTATGTTTGTAGCTATACAACTTTTATCTATGCTTGAATACCCTTGATGATTAACTCCACATAAGTCATCTTGTTACCAATTAGCCAATACATACCCCATTTAAACACCCTTCCTATCAGTCACTCCTTGATTTTACACTTTATCTTGAGTCATAGTTGGCATAATTCCCAAGTTTGGTCATAAAGGCTTGGTTGAAGGCTTCATTGGCATATGGAGATGGATCATAAGGTTGATCTAAAAAAGGTTGATTATTTTTATCTTGGGAAAGATTATTCTAAGTAGGCACTAGTTTCCTTGAGGTAGAAGGAGTGTTGGGTTTATATCTAACATATGGCTTTAATTAGACCATTTGTCCTTGACCTTTAGTGTGACCTTATAAATGAGGTCTATTGCCTTGATAGTTGGGATAGGAATGACAATTATGATAGTAACTTTGTAAGGGCTTAACTTGTTATTTTTTAATGATACTCTTTATACCTAGGATCTCTTATTCTATGTCTTTCATCCTTTCTACCTCATTAGGTTTATTTGGTTGACTAAGGGTAGCAGACTTATTTTTAGGTAAAGGAATGGGAGAAACAGTAGGTGTAGGAATTTTTAAGTTAAGAGAAAGAGTCATGAGAGGTATTAGAGAAATATTCCTAGCCTAAATCAAATAATTCTCTACCCTAATGTCCACCTCATAAGCATTAGTTAGAGTGTCACCTCCCATAGATTGTATCATCATTGAAATGCCACTATCAAATCATTTAAGGAAATAAAGGAAGGCATAGTGATTTGTTGGCCTTACCAAGATTGGGATTTTATCCCATGTATTTTGGAATATTTTATTTAAGTCTTTAATGACATTTTTAAGTGTTCTTCTAATGGTAGTTAGATGCTTTGTTAGTGACAATTTGTCACTCTTGTCCTCAAACCTTCTTCTCAATGCATCTCCTAGCTCATCCTAAGTTGTGATTGATCTAGGTGCCAATGTTTCATACCATTAAATAGATTTTAATTTTAAGGAGACATCCAAAAATCTTATTTTAAGGTTTTCCTCTATGATGTGATGGAATTGTATAAGTTATCAATATTTCTTATATGCTCAATGGGTGTGATGGAAGATGCATCGAGGTAAGATGGAACACTTTTGAGGGAAGATATGGGGATATCATCATAGTGATAAATATTTAAAGGGATATATCCATTGAAGACAATAAAAGTATGGTTCCTTGACATGATGGCCTTAAAAATTTTCAAGAATGGATGAATCAATAACTTCTTATGGGCTTGTGATAAAGATAGGACTTATTTAGATAGGGATGGGTATGTTCAAATCTACTTGATTTATAAAAATAAGGAGGAATATCTTGAAAATAAAAATTTGATCCTTTGGTGAGAGACCTTGTGTTTACTTTAGGCATGAAAATTATGCACTAGTATGCAACCAAGATTGAAACTTTGGAGTCACCAAATGCTGCAAGAAGTGGACTATTACAGCTCCTTATTGTCTATGCCAACATCTACCTTTAATAGCATTCATGGACTTCATGTCCAACCAGGTGTGCCAAAACTATTTTATCCTAAAATTAAACCCTAAATAATTCAAGTATACCTTCTTAATTTTAGGACAACATGGAACTATCTCCTCTCATAGACAATCCATTACAAAAGATAGATCTTTAGATTTAAAAGGGATAGTTCCCTTGATTTATCTCTTAGTCTCACACTACAATAATCTAATCACTATTGAGGGTGAAATTGGAAGAATGAGACATAAAATAATCCTTTTATAATGAGGTGATACACTAATACAACTCCAAACAACACACTTGTATTTGCACTTAAGAAAGAAGATAAGTCAAACTAAATTCAACCCTATATCCTTATAGCATAATTATTTCTCATAGAGGTAGATTGGTATTCATATATATAGTGGATTGAAATAAGGTCAAACATAAGACACTACTATTCCATCTCACACTTCAAGACAAAATTGACAAATATTAACTTTATGAAACCTGTTAGAAGAGATCTCATTCACACAAACATGCAAGAGTAGACATGGAAGCAAGGAGAGCATTTTCATCACTTATCAACACACAAAACACTTAACACATTCAATTAATATATTTTATATAATGAATTCAAATTATGAAACTTTATTCAAAGGAAAATAAGGTGTCAAAACTAGCAGGGCTTTGCCATATCAATTATGGATCCATTATAAAGCCAAAAATGATTGAATTTATAGTACTTAGAAGAAGAGAGAGAAGAGTTGAAGATCAAAGGTTACACTACCTGGTTTAAATCCCTAATAACTAGTTACTAATCCATGGATTTAAGTGTAAAAAAGCATTTTCCTCAAGTTGGCATAGACCCTTCACTATCTTGCTTGAAATTTCCTTCATGATGGTGAGGAGTGCACTTGAGTGTTAAAAAATACCATAGGAAGCCTTGAAACATATGGTCTATCATGATAATTTAGATAATAGGTAATTTCATGTCATAAACTCATCCCTAATTTATGGATTCACCTTTGTCATATGTTATTCACTACTTATTGTTATTTGTCACTAGTTCTCTAGGTCTATCCTCACACTCATCATCCAAATGGCTTGTAGTTTCTTAAATAAATCAATTGAAGAGATACTAGGAAACTAAAATGAATATCCTATGTCCTCTATTATATTAGATAAACCTCTTTGAAACTCTTGGAACACTTCTCATCTCCATCACTTGATAGTCATCTTGCCTTCTCACTATTTATTTAGACTACCTGTTATGAATGAGATGGAAAAAGTATTTTCCTATGAAAACAAGGTGAGAAATAAGTTTAAAAAGTTTTCATAATTATCTAAAAACCTACTTAAATATATTTCATCTACCAATCTTCCTTTTCACCTACAAAACACACCAAAACTTATAGAAAACCCTAAAAAAACATGTTCATACAAGTGATAGTACAAACCAATTGGGTGGGAATAATAATGGGAGAATGATAAACAAGACCCAATCAATTTCCAAGACATTTTACCACTTTTTAATTCATTTCCAATCATCTTTTCCTCATCGAATCTAAACAAGGGTTTTAAAAAGATTATATTGTTAAGGATTATTCATAAAAAGATTGATGTCCAACCTTAGAAAAACTGCACAAATTTGGGTTATAAGACCCCCTTAAAACCTCCCCAAGTTATTAAGGTCTCATACTTGGTTTTTTTATAGTTGTGAGCAATTAAACTTGTCCTCTTGATCTCTCTCATGTTTTCTGGATAGGTTTGAGATGGTTTAAGGTCAAACTAACCATATGTGTGATGCTCTCTATAGAAAAATGTCTCCCACTAGTCTTTAAATCTCCCTTGAAGGTTATCATATATTTTTTTAATTTCAATGTGTCCTTTTAGATGGAGTTGGAAGTCACTAGGGTATATTCCTTGTTCTACACCTAAAGACCTAATCTGAATGTGAATGGGATATAACCCACCTATAGGTTCCTAATGACTTTTTAGGCCTTAAAACACTTTTTTCCTATTTATTTCATCCTTTCACATCATTATAAAATTGTTCCAAGAGTCTTCTACCCATTTACTTAATCTTCTCATACTAACTTATAGGCTTTCTTGCTCAAGGAGTGCCCTCTATCTAAGATAAATTAGAGGGCATATCCCCTATTCTCAAGGAAAAAGTGAGACTATGGAGGCCTATAATAAGTCTTGAATATGTTATATAAAAAATATCATATATTTATCATACTTTAAAATCCTTCAAAACTTCAAGTTTCCAAAGATGGCTCATTAGGTCTGCAAGTTGTAGGTAGGGTTTAGGACTGCCTATAGGTGAAGGTTCAAAAATTAGTCTTATCCCAATTATATATCCTTTAAATTCATGTGGATTTTTATATGTCTATATTATTTTAATTTATCTTGTTCTTCTATTTTAAACTCTGCCTATCAATCACATAGCACCTTTCCTATGCCTAAGCTAGTTTGCAGACTGCCCCTAACTATAGATGTGCATTCAAATTTATCAAGGCTCCTATAGATGATGATTATTATCTTAATAAAACATATAAAATTTCATCACCATTCTAACATTTATTACACGTGTTCATTCACTTCTCATTTTGATCACTATCCAGGTTTGTCTTCTCCTATGGGTTTAGGCTAGATTAGGTATGAACTAGACTATAGGTGATGTTGAGAAATTATTGTGAGTGATCATTTAGGTCTTAGTATTGCATTGAAACCCTTATGATTTTCATTTAGGTCATTAGAACTATTTCATGTCTAAATAATCTCAATGCACTCCTTGGATCCATGCATCACTAATACCATCAACACTCTTGGGTTTCAAGTTATATATTCTTTTAAGCTCAAATGAGACTATGCTTACTGAGTGCCCTCAAAGAAAACTTGATGGAATTATAAACTCCATTACATATCATATCTTAACCAAATCCACTTCCTATCATGTTTATATGTCACTACTATGCCTAGGTTGTAATAATGAATACATAAGTAGACTTTATGGATTCTCATTGCAAGATAGCTCTATTTAGGGAAAAATCTCTTTTTGGTGATATTAAGGTAATGAGTTCCACAATCAACTTTTTTCAAATTCGAAACAAGGAACTAACTCTATTTTCAATGTAATGGCTTTACCATCATCATAATTTTCTTCTCCATCTTCTCATACCTTAATTAAGGTTTCAAGTGATTTCAACCATACTCATATCAACACTCCTCTACCTTATTTGTATTGACTCTCATACCACTATTGAGATTGCCTATAGATGTCATCAAATACAGGACTGTGTGTTAATTTAGTAACTTGTCATCATCTTAATGACCTTTAATTAATTTCATGGGGTTTGTTTGAGATCTTAATTAGGCTCAATACTTTCAAACACCATTATTATCTCTCTCTCATATCTTGATCCTCCTTTAGATTTGAACATGCAACATGTAGGTGTCTTTAATGAAACTACTTGACTATATCAAATATCTGAGGACTTTGCATTTCATAAGGACACTATTGATACCAATAATTTCATGAATAATATAATAATAAAATGTTCTCATAAGTTGGAAATAAACATTTTATCATTGTCCTAAAATCATTCACATGAAATTGAACTCTATAGATGATAAAACACTACTTTTAGACTTCAATGGTGCCTTCCACTTGTAAAATAGGTATATTTGCTTAATTATTGATCTCCAAACATGAAAAAAAGATTAAAATCCTTGTGAGAAGGAATTTCATTATCTTATAGGACATGTACACCATTTTATTTTCATAGAACAATCCAAACAAAGAAAATAAAATGAGGCCATGGAGATATGCAGGCAGAAAAGAGTCATTAACCTTCTTAGTGATGGTTCATAGAGCATGGTACACCAAACCTCAAAATCTTTCCATGAAATGGAATTATATGAAATATAATAAATACTACCAAATCATTCAATCCAAATCCTCCCCTACTATCTGTACTGAAAGAAAATTGGTTGATCTATTTTGACTTGTCTAAGAGAACGATGGAGAATGTGAACTTATTTTTTCCAAATTTGAACTTGTTATGAATTTTTAAGCATGGACATGGACTTTTAGAGCTTATAAATATATTCTAAATCTCTAACATGATAATTAAATTGTACTTGACTATAAAACTACCTTTAAACTATTTAAAACTAATGTTATCTCCTCTTTTTCATGTTAAACTTGCATTTGTTAGAAACCAAACTAACTACTGACATATAAAATGACATCTTGCATGTTTCAAAATATTTTGACACACTTGGATTATTTTATAAACTATACAAGTCATTAGAAAGGCCAAAAATGTGGCATAAGTAAATATTAAGACAAATGACCAAAATGACTCAAGTGAAACACATTAAGTGACCCTCCTAAACATAACTAACATATTTATGACCTTTTAAATACCCTATAGGAAGTTTTATTATATATGGATTGACTAAATTTTACCTAGGTTCAAATTTGGTCAACATAAATCATGAAATATTAACCATAGTGATAGATAGTAAAAGTAAGCATTCAACACATCTATCAATACTAATTTAGCTCAAAATACAAAAGTGTGAATAAGTGTGTATAGGTTTGGTTTCACTCTTTTCAACCCAATTCCAATAAATGCATCCTCCTCTACTATGATACTCTCCCCTTATTCCATTGTATGAGGGTGGGATAGTCATATAAGTACCTTAGTCAATATAAAATAGTTAGTCTGAGCTTTCAAAAAAATAATAAAATATTCATAATTCATATACATCAAATGAACTATTGTAATAAAAATCTAATATACAAATGAAATTATATCCACATAATATTTTGATACACTAAAATATAGTATATCTAGATACACATAAAATTGTCCTCTAATCATATTATGTCATGAAATAAAATAGAACATATGTCAAACCAAATAGTATAGATGTCCATATATATCATCAATATAAAAAAATAGTAATCATTAGTTTACTTAATTCCCTAATACAAATGTAGTCTTTAAAGAGTAGGACATGATGTAACATCCCTCCTCCCTAAAATAGGTCATCATCCCAATGACTTTTATTTCAAACATAAATTTTGAAAATAAATAATAATTTTTAACATAAAATTATTCAAATAGATGAGGAAACAGACAAAAGCATTTCTCACAATCCTCTCATGTGGTACTATATTTATAATATCAATCCTATTAGACCATGTATTATGATACATTCATTTTATGTAAACTAAGATTGCATGTATCAATTATTTTTATTGGCTCTATTATTACCACCCTTGGATATAGAACTTGTAATACATTATAGTCCAATACATGTGAAGGATTATTTATATATTTATAAAGATAAGATACATGAAAAATAATATGCATTTGTGCTAAAACTAGTGGAAAATAAAGTTTATACAATATAGTATTTATCAGTTCTATAACCTCAAAGTTTCCTGCATATCTTGGTGATAATTTTGTTGATTTTCCAAACTTAATGGCACTCTTTTGGTGTTTAACTTGTAGAAAAAACTTATCTCCAACTAAGAATTGCCTTGATGTCTTTTTCAGATCAACATAACTTTTCTACCTATCATCAGCTTCAGCCAATATTTACCTTATTAGTTTCACTTTTTCTTTCATTTCAGTGAGCATATCAGGTCCAAATACTTATCTATCATCTAATTTATCCTAATTGATTGGTTTTATACACCTTCTACCATACAATTCTTTAAAATGAGATATATTCAATGCTAACTAAAATGAATTATTATAAGCAAATTCATCTAATGATAGGTATTCTTCCTATTTATATTTTTGGTCCATGTAATACATCCTCTAAATATTTTCAAATATCTTATTTGATCTTTAAATTTGTGCATATGTTTTTGGATGTTAAGTTGTGTTAAATTTTAATTGTATACCAATGATACATTATGATTTTTCCAAAACCTTGAGGTCATCCTAGGGTCCCTATCTAAAATTTAAAAAAAAAATTAAAAACTCATGTAATCTATACACTTCCTTTACAAACCTTTTGGCAAGTATTTGTGCATCATCTATCACATTACCTATAATTAAGTGATCTACTTTGTTAATTTTATCAACAAACACCAATATCATATCATAATAGTTCCTTAACATAAGCAAACCTTGGGTAAAGTCCATAATAATGAAATTTCAATTTTATTTTGGTATCTAATGTGGGTACAACAACCCATCAATATGCACATGTTTAGTCTTGACTTGTTGGCATTCCAAGCATCTTGACACAAAATGTATTACATCTTTATAGATTCCTTTTCAAGAATACAATCGTTTTAGATCTAATAAGATCTTTACACCAAGATGTCCTAATATGGAGCACTATGCATATTATTCAACATGGTAATCCTTAAATTTTATCCATCGAGCACATATATCCTTCTATTTTATCTCAAAATTATATCATTCTCAAATTAAAATCCATTATATCTAAGATCTTGTGACTCCTCTAATAAAACTTTCTTTACCTATTCATAGAATTCATCTCTTGGTGATAACTGCACTACCTAATCTTGGAAGGTACTCTTGATAGTAGCCAAAGCTACAATGTACATTATATAGCTAAAGGCATCTACAAATTTATTTTCCTTGACTTAATGTAGCTAATGTCAAAGTGATAATCTAATAAGAATTCTAACCATCATTCTTGATGAGCATTAAGGTTGGGTTGGGTAAATATGTACTTAAGCCCCAAGTTATTTGTTTTGAGCTCAAAAGTTACCAACAATTAATGCCTTCATACTTGTGAAGTATGCACTATGGCAACTAACTCTAAGTCATGCAGGGCATAGTTTACCTCATAAGGCTTCAATTTCCTTGATTCATAAGCTATAATTGAGCCATATTGCATAATAAATCCTCCTAAAAAATCATTTATTATTATAAAATGACCATTTGGATATGGAATCTATAACACTAGTGATAAACTAAGCCTCATTTTTAGGATTTAAAAATATTCTTTACATTTATTATACTAAATAAATCATTGTTATTTTCATTAAAAATAGTTGAATGGATTTTTTATCTTAGAGAAATTTGGCATAAATTTCATGTAGTATCCTATTAAACCCATAAAGCTACACACCTCATCCACATTCCTAGGTGTTGGTCATTCCATGATGACTCTAATTTTAGTTATATCCTCTAAAATTCCTTATGCAAAAATAATATGCCCTATGTATTGTACTCTTCTTTGAAAGAAGGAATACTTAGACAATTTCCCATATACTTATGCTTTTAAAACCATTGAAAAACCAAACTCAAATTCTCAATTGTTCCTCTTTAGTTTTAGAGTATATGAATATGTCATCAAGGAAAAAAAGCATAAAGTGACCACGATAATATCTAAACACACTATTCATGAGATTCATGAATGTTGCAAGTACATTCATTAGCCTAAAAGGGAACACTATTAATTCATAGTGTCTATATCTAGTTTTATTGTCTTTTTTTAATATCTTCCTCCCTAATCCTCAACTGATAGTACCTAATGCAAAGTGTCAATCTTTTAAAAAACTATTACACCTCACATTTGATTTTAAAAATTATCAATGTGAGGTAAGGGATACCTATTATTCATTTTTATTTTGTTAAACATCCTATAATTTATGCATGGGAAAAGGATTCCATCCATCTTCACAAAAACCATATGTGCATTCCATGGTGAAACACTTGGCCAAATCAAACCTTTAGCCAACATATCCTGAGGTTAGGATTTTAACTCAACCAATTCAATTATTGTTGATCTATAGGGATCCTTAGATTAAGTTTATGATCTCTAAATAATATAAATTATGAAGTCAAATTTTCTTTTGGGAGGTAAACTAGGGAACTCATCTAGAAAAATATCCTAAAACTTTTACAAAAAGGGGTAGTCTTCAATACAGGATTCCTTAGTTTCTTTGATTTCATTGAATCTAACCAATAATACTTGACATCCATTTATCTAAGTCTTTTTAAATCAAATGGTTGAAATATTTCTTATCTTTATTTTTACCTTTTATTCATCAATTTGTGTTTGAACTCCCAAATCATCAAGCATTAAACCTTCTTAAGAAATTAGTTGACATTAGGTATGTGCCTAAAAATCAAATTCACTCCTAGGATCACATTATATGATACTAGTGTTTCATATAGATAAACTACCATGGTAAATTATAGTAACTTTACCTCATCCTCAATAAGTAACCTATCAACCTTAACCTTGGATTCATTATCATATTGAACTAAACAAACATTCACCATAAAACTAGCTTTCCTAGCTAATTCACTTAATATTTTATGAGAGATAAAAAAAATTCAATAGTTCATGTATCTATTAAATATTAAATAGGATGACCAAATAAATTACCTAACACTTAAATGGGAGAATTTTAAAAATCAATTTGATAATTATCAATAGCTACATGAATTCATCACTAGAATGTTCCTTGTTGTAATGTAGAGGTAGATGAATTCTTATTGTTACTTTTTGTCCTATAATGAGGATAGTCCTTATCATAATGGTCTCCTCCACTTATAAAACATGACATGTAGTCCCTTCCTATTAGATTTATTCCCTCCCTTGAATATTTATTTGAAACCATATTTGGATTTATTTTTCCCTAAAATGTTATTAAACCTCACATTCCAAATATTGAACATGTTCTTGGAATTGCCATTCTATTTCCAATTCTTTTTCTTGAAAGTAGTTTTTGAGTTTCCAAACATATTTTTGAATTTTTCTCTAAATTCAACAAGTGATTTTAATTTCTTCTCTTACTTGACCACTTTCTCAAATACCTTGTCAATGGTGGATGGCCTATGAACATCCACTTCACATCTAATTTAGGGTTTTAAACCTATTATGACATTAATCTACACCATTGGAGAGAGTTATTTAGGCTCCCTTGACTAAGCCATAATATTGGGACAACACCAGGCTACAGATCACCTATGGTAAATTTGAACCTCCAAAAAAGGTTGGCTTCTTCTTGATGGATCAAATAAACTAATGTTTCATAGGGAAAATGGTTAAAAAGGGGGGAAAGGGATCCTAAGAAGGATAAAAGGTGATGCATCAAATAAAAATGGGAAACTCCCATATTCTTGAACCCACACTAGATCTATATAAGATATTTCTAGCTCACACAACCTCAAAATCAAGTTAATTGCATAAGTATTTCATAGACTAGGTTCAGAAAGCAATGAATGGAGGAAAAGAGGAGTTCTAAGACTTACTGAGAGCTTACATAAATGATATAAATAACACTAATCTAGACTTTCAAACAACTTGAAACACCCTAAAAGAGGTCAGAAAGGAGGACAATGGATAAGGAAGATTCTCCTTCACATAATGTCATCATGCACAACTCACTAAACACTGATCCAAGGCAAGAGATAGGTAAATAAATTATTATTGATTCAAGAGGTAGTTATTACAATTTTTTTGATAGGGTTTAGCCTTATTGAAATGATCATATATTTTAATATCTCAAATAGTCCCATAATACTCAAAAAATGAGCATCCTTACAAATGGGAAAGAATGGGTGATATATAGAAAAGGGGAAAAAGAAGAGAGGGAACACATTAACCAAGAATAATCAATGAGATCTCACTTTTAATGAATGCTACACCATATTTCAATCCAATCAGGACTAGTCCTTCATCGATAAATTACCCTACATTAGCTCCAAAAGTCTTCCAACTTTCTCATTGGTTGAGAAATATGCACTAAAGACAAGAGTCTATTTTGTAGATGATGAGTCATGACTAAGTCTATTGGAAGAAAGATATTTAAGATATGAATAGTACTGAATGCTCCAACTACTTCTCTCACCAATCCCCAAATCCCTTTTCTTAACTTTCAATTCCATCTCCCACTTTCTTGCTTATGAAGACAAAATATTCATATCTTCAATCCTGACAAAGCTATGACCAAGTTTGCTTTGAACGGTAGTTTATACCTACTTGTTGAGGATATATCTATATCAATAGATGAGAAAATTGTTCATAATCATTCATATCTACCCCTACTCCATCTAAGCATAGGTATTTACTATATATTGAAAACTAATCTAATTTATTGGTTTTCATATAGTCATTATATTGATGAAAACCTATAGACTACTTGATCTTATTTTGATAGTTAGCTATCATCTTTGATCTTTATATTAGGCCCTAAAAGATGTATTTTCACCTTTGATAATTTATGAAAACTGAGCACTCATGTATGCATAGATCTTCTTTCTAAAAGATAAATGAACACACCAATTGAATAATCCTATAATTTTTAGAGGATGGGGTCGACAAGTTATAAATCTTAGAACTAGAGGTTGAGATTATGATTTAATGGTGATGTAACATCATCATAAATGGAGATTCACCATTAAAAACCTTGATTATATAACTATGTCTACTTAATGGCAATCAATCAAGCTTCAATGGTGGTATATCTTATTTGAAACATTATTCTTGGTTTGACCTAGGTCACATGTTTGACCTCTACTCTAAGTCTCATATCTTTGAATTTTAATAATGACCATAGATATTAATATGATCCTTCTATATTATATCACCTTTGACCTTCATAATTTGTCATTGATCTTGATATGAGCCTCTCATATGTGCCAACCGTTAGCTTCTCATTTGATCTATAAGATCCTACTAACTCTTTGACCTCTCATGCATAATAGATCTACTTTTGTATGGATGAATGCATACCATTGATCTATCTAACAATTTTCATGGTTGTGACACTTGACATGAGCTCATTCATTCTTGAGATCCTTTGATTTGTTAACTCCTCACTCACCATTAGATCTTGATGTATGAATTAACATGCATCATTGATCTGCCTAGACCCACTAGTATCTATTACTTGATACTCACCATTGGATCTCTATTAAAGGACTCAAGATATTTCCACTTGTTAGCTTCTTTCTTACACTGACATTTTGACTTGATTCTCACCATTGATCTCAATTTCATGATCAAATGCTCACAGTTACATCTTGGGACCTACTAACACTTTCAAATTGCCCACTCATTATTATATCCTAACCTTAACTCCTAATATTTAGACACTTTTCACTCTCATGTTAAACCTAGGATCATTTGAATTTAAATGGCTATTTTTCAAGGTTTAATATTGATGTCTATACGAACATCTCCTTTTACTTATTCAACTTTGAAATCTTATAACTTGAGATATACAACTCATCAAGTCATAAAATTTGCAGAGAATGTTCAAGGCATGAGGAAATTCATTTCCATAAAATATTTTGGCTTGATAGGCTCCCTAAGTACATTTATTAAACTTGAAACTATAATTATCTATTCATTTATGCATGATGTGTTGATGATGGTCTGGCTCTTCTATGCTTGTGCAATAACTTTCAAGGTTCAAAATGAGTTTTTAAGACCTGAAAAACCTGATTTATGTCCATGAAAATCATTATAACCATGATATCCTTATGATCCTTTTCATTTTGCAGTTATAAACCTATTTCCAAGTCATTACTTCTTAAAGATCAATAAATTTGCACTTTAAGTTGGCTTAAAGTGTTTCAAAAGCTTTGTAAGCAATATGAGATATTTGGACCACTCATTCCATCCATAACTCTATTCATCTCAACCATTTATATATAATATTTTTATATGGTCCAAATTTGGCCAACATCTTTGGTGACTCATAAAGAAGCATGCTTGTTATGCTTGAGAACCCAAACTAGTTGCCTTGTCTGATCTATTGGACATGGAGTCACAAATCTTTGCTCTTAGCTGACATGAAATGATGCAAGGATGCCTCTTTGTATAACCTTATATTAAATAAAAAATAAAAACAAGAACAAAACAAACAAATTAAAGTGCACATAGGCACCTGGATAAAATAAAAATAATAACTAACCTACCAAACAAATGTGTACATAGGTACTTAGAAAAAGCATGAAATCTACGTAAATATATATAATTTTGTACAAGAATTTAAAATCACCTCCATCTTATTTAAAATGGAAAAATTTGAGTATCATTCACTTGTAATAAACCAAAATGAAAAATACCTTTCTTTGGAGCTACCAAAATTGATGAACTATGCAGTTTGATGGCTAATCCTTTTGATGTGCTCTCCAATGGATGAAATGGAACAAACATCTCTCCAATGTAGACATACTAGTCCAAGTCCTCCAATATTTGTCCATGTTGGACTACAAGACAACTTTCTTGGTGCTACTCATCACTCTTGAGAAAGCCTTGCATGAAGACTTCATTTATGCTCTTGGAAGCAACTGCACTTGGTTTACTTAGTCATTCAAAAAGACCATGTTCTTCCACCTTATCCTTATGAAAATTAGGATTGATCATGATTAGAGTATCATGATTATAATGTTTTAGAGAGATGAAATGTCTCTTATCATATTCAAATTCTTTCATTATGGCATTGAACCACTACCGTTACTCTTTAGGCTCATGATTGGTATGTTCATTAAAATACATCACCTAAGTGATATCTCCTTCATCAATCTCAATCAAGATTTCATATTTTTTTTGAAATATAAATGAGGATTGACTTAACCATACAAGTTATAAAATATCACACCTATCTTTCTCAAGGTCTGATCTACTTTCTTCTAGCTCCAACATATTAGAGCTATCCTCAACTGATACCTCATCTTGAAATGGATCAACCTTAGGCACCTGGTTCTGATCCTCTTCTTCATCTATGTATAATGGACCTTTATTATTCCATTCAAGGTCTTCTCTATTTTCATATTGAGTATTATATTCTTCATTCAAGTTTGCAACATTAAGCTACTCCATTTCACTCAATAAATTTGAGAACAAATGTTGCCATTGATCTTCTACATCACTAAAGCTACCTTTGACCTCCATAATAGGTCCATGAAGGTTTTTCTCTTGCTTTTCATCAAGATATTGTAACTTGAAAGCTAAAAAATGCTATTTCCTATGAAGTGGGATGCCTATTATGATCTCCTCATCATAGACACTTGAATTGTCCTCATAAGGCTCACTTATGACTACAAGCTCCTCCTCTATCCTTTGTAGAGTAGGTTATTTATCCAAGAGGGAGATGGTAGGAGGGTGAATAAGTTAAACATGATTTTAGCTTAAGATAATGTCCTTCTAGCTAGGGACTTTGAATGGCTTCTTTGGTGGCTATTGAGGAAAGGAGAGAGAGTCTCAGAACTCTTATATGCTAAGCTCATTGAGCTGAGATATGGTTGCTTGATTCATTTCTTGTAAAATTAACTCCTTCTCCACTAGAATTGGTTCTTGGGTTGCCTCAAATAACACCTCATCCTTCTTCCTTATGCCTTTCTTAATTGGTTTTCATGATGGAAATGAGTATGGAACATATACTTATTCCTTTTGAATGGTTATAAGAGAGGATGTTCTCACAAGTGAGGGCATGACATAACCAAGGTCAAATGTTTTGGAAAAGAACCATGATGGGATGGATTCATGTTCTTGAATGGGAATGGGCATAGGGGTAGGAGATAGAAAACTAATTGGCTCATGTTTGACATACTCTTTCTCCTACTACTCAAACATGTTTTTAATGGATAATACCCACCCTTTCAATTCTTGATTCTTAGCCTGTGGATAGTCAGCTTCTTCAATGGATGCCCACACATTCCAAAACTATTGAAATAATATATTTATCCCATCCATGGCATAAATGGAAAATTCTTGTCCAATTTTAACTCTCTCTTTAATTTTCGTGATTTTTTTACCTTAGACCAGTATTACCTCTATAAGTTTTGACAAGGATGGATTTTGAAAAGGTTGAGTAGGGAGTTGAAAGGTGACTCTTGAAGGTTGAACTTGAGGATCTTTGGGGGGATATGACACATAAGACTGATCCAAATGATCCTAATTTTTATAATATATAAACACACTACCTACATTCTAGATCATGCTTGTCATCATTGGTATGTCCTCATTCTCACAAAATGACCATTATTCGCCCTCACAAACTGACCATCTATATTTGGTAAATTGAATATTACTCCTTAAATTTTATAAGACATGGATAGGGATGACTGGAGAAAACTCTAAACCCTTACCAATCTCCCTTACCAACTCAATGTAAATTGATAGTGCTTGATTGACTCTTAACAAGGATGTAACAAGATAAGCCTAGTCTTAACAAGGGGAATTAAAATATTGATTTAAATTAAAAAGAGGTTGACATTGGTCATATATAGGGGTGGGAAGAAAAAGGCCATGACAAGGTTGATAGGCTATTTGAGGTCCACTTGGGAGGAAAACATAAACATTATTTACCTAATAAGTTTGATGTTGAGATAGAGAATAATCATATTGATCAAAATATGGTTGATTGTACATACTAGATTATAATTATTAGGCACTTAATTAGGCTCCTTAAATCATTTTATATATGTTTGGAGTTGAAATTGATGTTTAAACACTTGCCTCCAAATTTTTATTGGATGAAGATAACATCAAAAATCTTCACTAGTGAACAACATAGTAAGTCCCATCAAGCATGCCAAAAACTATTATGGAATTAATCTACACACTTGGAGAGAGTTCTTTAGTCTCCCTCTGACTAAGCCATAATATTGGGACAACCCCAAGCTTTGGGTCACCTATGGTAGATTTGAACCTCTAAAAAAAGCTAACTTCCTCTTGATGGATAACCTAAACTAATGTTTCATAGGGAAAAGGGTTAGAAAGGGGGAAAAGGTATCCTAATAAGGATAAAACATGATACACCAAACAAAAATGGGAAACTCCCATATGATTGAACCCACACTAGATCTGTAGAATATAATGCTAGCTCACACAACCTCAAAATCAAGCTAATTGCTTAAGTATTTCATAGACTAGGTTCAGAAGTAATGAATGAAGGAAAAGATGAGTTGTAAAACTCATTAAGAGATAACATAAATGATAGAAATAACACTAATCCAAACATACAAAAATATTAAAAACACCCTAAAAGAGGTCAAAAAGGAGGACAATGGATGAGGAAGATTCTCCTTCACATAATGTCATCATGAACACCTCATTAAACATTGTTTGAATGTAAGAGATAGGTAAATAAAGTTGTATTGATTTAATAAGTTGTTATTACAATTTTTTTGATAGGGTTTATCCTTGTCAAAATGAACATATCTTGAAATATCTCAAAGTCCCTTGATACTCCAAAAAAGAGCATCCTTACAAATGGGAAAGAATGGGTAATATATAGAAAAGGGGAAGAAGAACAGAGGGAGCATGTTAACTAAAAAAAATCAATGAACTTCCATCTTCAATGAATGCTCCACCACATTTTAATCTAATCAATACTGATCCTTTATCGATAAATTAGCTTGAATTAGCTCCAAAAGTCTTATAGCTTTCTCATTGGCTTAGAAATATGCACTAGAAGATAAGAGTTTGTTTTATACATGATGAGTGATGACTAAGTCTATTAGAAGAAAGATATTTAAGATATTAATAATATTAAATGCTCCAATTTCTTCTCTAACCAATCCCCAAATTTGTTTGCTTGATTTTTTACTCCATCTCCCACTTGCTTGCTTATGAAGACAAAATCTTCATATCTTGAATCCTGACAGAGCTATGACCAAGTCTACTTTAAGTAGTAATTTGTACCTACTTGGCAAGGATATATCCATAATAATCAATCATATCTACCCATACTCCATATAATCATAGGCCTTTACTATAGATTAAAAACTAATCTAATTTATTGGTTTTTATATAGTCATTATATCGATGAAATCCTATAGGTTTCTTGATCTTATTTCAACAAATAATTGCCATATCTAATCTCTATATTAGGCCCTAAAATACCTATTTTGACTTTGCACATTTATGGAAACTAATCACTTATTTATGCATAAATATTCTTTCTAAAAGAGTAACGAACACACCAATTCAATAATCCTATAATTTTTAAAGGACAAGGCTGATAGGTTCTAAATCTATGAACCATAGGTCAAGAATATGATTTAATGGAAAAAAAACTTCATCATAAATGGAGCTTCACCATTAACAACCTTGATTATATAACTATGTCTACTTAATGGCATTTGACCAAGCTCTAATGGTGGCATATGCTCTTTGAAACATTGTTCTTGGTTTGACCTAGGTTGCATGTTTGACCTCTACTTGAAGTATCATGTCTTTGAATTTTAGAATTGACCATCAATCCTAATCTAAGCCTTTAATATTATAGCACCTTATACCTTCATAATTGGTTTTTTATCTTGATTTTATCCTCTTATAATGTGCCAAATATCAGCTTCTCATTTACCCCATAGGATCCTACTAACTCTTTGACCTCTCATGCACTGTAGATCTACTTCTATATTAATGAACACATATCATTGATCTATTATATATTTACCATGGTTTTTACACTTGGAAATATCTTCTTCATCATTGATATCCTTTTACTTATTGACTCCTTTCTCATAATTAGATCTTTATGTATGAGTTAACATACATCATTGATCTACCTAGACCCACTGGCATCTGTTAGTCAATGTTCACCATTGGATCTTTGCTCAGGTACCCAAGATCTTTACACTAGTCATATTCTAATTTATGCTAACCTTTTGACTTGATGCTCATCATTGATCTCAATTGTATGATCAAATTCTCTTCATTATATCTTAGGACCCACTGACACTATTAGATTACCCACTTACCATTAGATCTTGATCTTAGCTCTCAATATTTAGACACTTATCACTCTTGTGTTAACTTAGGAACAACTAAATTTTAATGAATATTTTTCAAGGGTAAATATTGATGTTTATGTGAATGTCTCCTTCTACTTATTCAACTTTGAATGCTTATAACTTGAGATAGACAACTCATCAAGTCACAAAATTTGTAGATAATGTTCAAGGCATGAAGAACTTCATGTCCATGCAATATTTTTGCCTAAGAGGCTCCCCAGGTGCATTTATTAAATGTGAAACTATATTTATCTATTCATTTTTACATGATGTGTTCATGATGGTCTATCTCTTTTATGCTTGTATAAGAACTTTCAAGGTTCAAAATGAGTTTTTGAGACCTATAAAACCTGATGTATGTCCATGAAGGTCATGATCACCATGATAACCTATTGATCCTTTTAATTTTTCAATTTTAGACCTAATTCAAAGTAATTTATTCTCAAATATCAAAAAAATTGCAGTTTAAGTTGGCTTAAAGTGTTTCAAAAGGTTTGTAAGCAATATGAGATCTTTGGACCACTCATTCCATCCAAAACATTGTTCAGCTCACCCATTCATCTATAAGCTTTTTATGTGGGCCAAATTTGGCCAAAAAACCCCATGATGAACTTATTATTCTAAAAATGTTAATATTTTTGGTACTAAGGTACATACTTCAAAATATTTAGGATTTTTTCCCATTACTCATTTACTGGTTGATCTCCTTGCTTTAGTTTTTGTAAATCCATTAACTTCTAATCAAAATATAATTGGGGTATCTAAAAATATCTAAAAAATGTTACAAACTACTCCTAAGTTGTGGTGGTGGTGGAGTCAATACCCATATGTTGGTTCTTATTGGCTCACCAAGTTACTGATTCACCATCTAGTTGGTAGACTCCCCTAAATAGCCTTGGTTACCTCCAAAAAAATCTAAATTAAAAAAAAAAAATTCCTTATCTATAAGCAAGGATTTAGATCCATCACCCAACATTGTTCCATCGAACTTAGTTGGATTCACTTTCCTCTTATCTTGTGTAAGTTTTCTAACTAATTGAGCTCATATTACTTACTACTCCTCAACATGTCCTTTATCCTAGGGCTCTTCTTGACCAACTAGTTATTATTCTAGTGCTTCTTGTTCATTTTCCTCACCCTACCCATGAAATTCCTACTCTAGGTATATTAATTTGTCTCTTGTTTTTTTCATGGTAGTAAGGATTTCATTGAGTTTTATAGCTTATTCAGTTGCTACCTCATTCAGATCAACTTGAGTATTCTCAATATAGTTCCCCTCAATATTTGATCTTCCTCAAACTATTTTCCTTACTAAAATAGTAATAATATTTTAACATTAGTGGACTCATTATATTTGAGAGTTTAAACCTTCACTCTGATACCACATTGTTACAACCCCACTAGATTTTACCAAATAAACACATAAAAAATTAGTTTAACTTTAGCACATTTTACATATAATATTTTTCATTAATTAGCATAATTAATTACTATTTGACTACTAAAAACATTTTAAACATTATGTGTATCAAATACAACTAACCCATTGGTTAAGTCATGAAATATTTAGCTTTCAAAAACATTTAATAGTGTAAAACATATAGTTCATCTCATAATGCATGTGTAGAGTGAATGATACAATAGTAAAAAAATAATCCATACTTATAGTTAAATATGTATATATAGCTTCTGATATTTTCAATACTATGAATCATGTGCAAGTGTACAACCACTGTTATATCTAATAATAGAAATATTGAATGTAAAAATATTACAGTTTATCATTGTATGTTAGAATATCACATGATAGGAAGTATAATAGTAAATTTTATATTTTTAAGATATCTCAATAATCAATATAATATTAATGAGTATGCATCTAGAATGGTTAATCAAATAAAGAGAGGGAGAGCATTATCGATGTGTTTTTCCTCTAACCATAAATCATCGGTCTCCTACACACCTCCCCACTAGGAGTGGCCATTCCCTTTATAGAAGAGTAGATAATGGCAGCATGGATATCAAGAATTAAATTAGAATAGTATGTAATATAGTCATTAATAAATGTATCATTCATATAGGCCATGGAAAACAATCCTCTAACTAATATGACATCGCATATATGCATGTAAACTAGATAGTACAATGGAATGACAATGTTTTCAAATATAACATAATTTAGACAAATTTTTCCATTATATATTTCATATCTCTTGTGGATTTGAGTCAAATCCACACACACACATAATCTTCTAATCAATCTCAATTTATCATATGATACCAAATTTTATGTGTATACATAACATGTCATCAACCTCATATTCTAATCATCCTTTATCATAAGAAAGTATAAAATGGTATAATCTTATAAATAGTTCAAAATATGTATAATTAACAAAATTATAGAATATAATCACTTATCATTTCATGGAAGATCTCACTTGAATATATAATGAAAGTTTAAAACATCCACATTTTTTGTAAAATCGCTTTACTTTTCCAAAATATAGGTATTATTAACACATAAAATAATTATAGTTTATATCAACCATATTATATTCTTAATCTCTAAATATAAATAATGCCTATATTAAATAATTTCAAGTAAAAAAATACATTGCTCTCTATTTATTTGAATTCTTACATTTTTCACTCCTTAACATTATACAGATTGAAAAATAGATCAAACAAGATTCTAAAAGGCTCGTATACATAACAAGGATTATTTACTAGTTTAAGTTAGTTAATCTAATCACTTTTTTCCTAACTACCCAACCCTAAACCTTCATTGAATAGTTCGATAATTATGAGAAATATATAACTATATCTTATACTATTATATGTGAAAAATTCAAATATATATATATATATATATATATATATATATATATATATATATATCTATGACATTTCATACTTGAAGATGGAATTAATTAAACATTGTTTTCTCAAGACTCTCTATAGATATATATGAGCACATATAGGTATATTTTAGTGTATCAAAACCCTTTCAATATCCCCTATCACTTTATTCAAATTTAATCCAAACCACCATTGAATATGACACCAATTTATCTAAAATTCCAACTCCATATAATATTTTATATAATTTACGTTGTATATCTACATTTGTGTATGTATCTTCTATAAAATTTAACCCAAAATTTCAACTAAATATTGACGGAAAAACATTATTATCTCATATATATAGATATATGTATATATACATATGTGTGTGTGTGTGTGTGTGTGTGTGTGTGTGTATGTACATACATATATATATATATATATATATATATATATATATATATATATATATATATATATATATATATACATTTATATGTGTGTGTGTGTGTGTGTGTGTGTGTGTGTATGTGTATAATAATTTATAATAGATACATACATATATACATAAAGTTGTATAATAAATCATAAGTTCATCTACAACTCGTATATGTTACATGAGACTACCAAAAAATAAAAACATACACACCATTCAAATTCAATAGTTTATATATAAATACATAGGGTTGTGCAATCCCAACAAAAAATATATATCTACAAATTATGTAATAAAAAGTATGGATGTATAAAACTTGTCCTTTTCTTAAGGTGTAAACCTAAAAATTCCTATACAAAATCATATAATTTCTAGTCAATATTTATAAACATAAATCCTCAAGTTTTTAGTTTTTTTTAAATAGAAATAATATATTTCTAGGAACTACTTTATCCACAACTATTTAATCAATGAACTATTTTGTCTTAATTTAATCTCAATGGCAAAATTAAATTGAAGAAACAATTTAACTATAGGTACTAGGAGCAAATATCACTATAACAAAAACATAATACAATTTCTAATCTTACAGCTCATCATACTCATGTAAGATAAATGTAGTGGGTGTATTTTTTATAGGTGAATCAACCATCCAAATGGATATATTCTCTCTTTTAAAGACCTATGGATGGAAATTTCCATCCCCAAGTCTATAATAGTAACCTATTATACATCCAAATAATATCTAAAGCTCTATTATTTTATATTAAACTATGTAAGAGGGTCCTTAATGCTCAATGTACTACCAAAGTATGCATTCAAACAACTTTTTAATACTAAACCTAGGTAAGAAGTGTATTCAAATTCATCATTATAAATAGAAAACACAAATTGTATATGTATACAAGTAAACCCTTAAAAAAATTATTTCAAAATGAAATATTATACTTTCCTAAATATTATCAATAGTTGTCATCCAATGTAGATATTGGTGGTCTTTTTTCTTCTTTGTAAATGATATGCTTGCTTCTTTGAAATATCCCTTAACTCTTTCATTTTCCCTTTTCTTATTTTATTTCCATTTATCTTCCATGTTCTACATTCCCTCAATTTTCTCATAAAATTATATGAGGTCTCCATTACAAGACTTAAATTCATAAATACATATTCATTCATTTGATCATTAGCTCAAGGTTTCATATCATTGTTTTTTCATGGTGTCTACATGTCAAAACCTAAAACTTAGTGTTCCACCAAATCGCAAGGTCAACATCATAATGATATCAAAATTTAAATTTTCTTCCCAAATATTTCAAAATGACCTAACTTATTTTTAGTTTGAATAGTGCATGGCAATGATACCACTATAACCTTCCAAACTAACATAAAAACATATTTTATCTAAGCTTTAAAATTCCACCTAAATATAAATTCTTGGGTCTCTTTTTCCCCATATCCCCTAAATTACCAAAAATGGGTAAGAATAAAGTCCAAAAAACCTTGCATAATTAAATACAAAGAGATGCTTTCAATAAACATCATTTACTTTATAGATTTATAATGCATAATAATAGGTCCATATTAATTCATAACTCAGCATCCACATTTTAGTTTGCATAATGGTTTCACAAATGTTCATATATTCAATACACATTAGTAGAGTTAATGAATAATATTAACAAGAATGTCCATTTCTAATTGGTTATTCCATAGAAAAGAAACTATTTGACCCATAATCTATGAAAATAATGAAATGTTAACCATAGTGATAGATATTAAAGAAAGCATTTAGCATATCCATCAATATTTATTCAAATCAACATATAAAAATGTGAGTGTGTGTGTGTGTGTGAGGGTTTAATTTCACTCTTTTTATCCCTTATGTCTATATCTACATCTTCCTCCCCTAGGATACTATCCTTTTATTCCACTCTATGAGGGTGGGAAAGTCCTACAAACACCTTGATTAAACAAAATAGTAGTTAGTTTGAGCTTGTAAAAAAATAATAAAATACTCAAAATGTATATACATCAAATGAATTTTTATAATACAAATCCAATCTTCTAATGAAATCTTATCCACATAATATTCCAATACACTGAAATATAATATATTCAAATACATGTAAAAATGTCCTCTAATCATAATATACCATGAAATAAAATACAACATTTGTCAAACCAAATATCATAGATGTCTAGATATATAATCAGAATAAAAAAATACTAATCATTATTATACTTCATTCCCTAATTAAAATGTAGTATTTGAAGACTAGGATGGGGTGTAATTTTGTGTATGTGTGCACACGTGTATGTGCATGCATGTGTGTGTGTGTGTGTGTGTGTGTGTGTGTGTGTGTGTGTGTGTGTGTGTGTGTGTGTGTGTGTGTGTGTGTGTGTGTGTGTGTGTGTGTGTGTGTGTGTGTGTGTGTGTGTGTGTGTGTGTGTGTGTGTGTGTGTGTGTGTGTGTGTGTGTGTGTGTGTGTGTGTGTGTGTGTGTGTGTGTGTGTGTGTGTGTGCGCGCATGCACGCGCACGCGCATGTGTGTGTGTGTGGTTAATATAAATCATGCTTGGGTATGACTCCCCCATAGGAATATAAATTTGGAAATGTATGAATCCATGTTTTTAATTTTATAGTTATATATAGAAGAAAATAAAAAGTATCACAAGAAAACACAAGGTTGTACATGAAATAAACGGAGCAAGGCTCATAAACTATAATAAATGAGATGAGGGGGATTTTAATCACATGTATATTTTGTCAAAAATCAATGTATTTTATTATAAAATTTCTTGATAGATGCATTTTCATCATTACAAATACTAATGTAAGTCCTAATAATAGGTTCAACATTAAAATGTTTAAGGCCAATGAAACATCACAAGCAATATGAAACACGTGGATAGAATAATGGTAATGAAAGAAAGGGAAAGTTCCATGTGAAGTATATAAAATATAAGAATGTAATCAAACTTAAGAAAGAGGCTTAAATCATAGTCATATATTTTAGGATCATGATGATAACATGAAAATAACATGAATATATACTTGTATATAATTAATATATGTGTACCTTGTATAATTAATTAGTAAAAAACATGGTGCATGCAAAGTTATCTCTATATATCACAATCATATATATTAATTACTTAAAACTAAGAAATGTTCCCCCCATCATGGGAGAGCTAAAAATGTAATCATAAGCATATCTAGCTAGATTATCCTGCACCTCAGCTCAATCAAGGTATATCATGAAAATCAAGTGTGAAAACATGTATGCATAAACTCTTTTATGTATGTAGATAGGTATCATTTATATCATATGAACAAGAAAAAGGAAAATAAATTTATGTATTTTTATCTTTTATGAAATTACTTGGATTTTTTAATTTTGATAAAGTAAGCATTAGGAAGAAGGAACGTGTAAGGTATAACACATAGAAGTATAAATTATATCTATAATATTATGGTATAGTAAATATGTCAAAATATGTATAATTAATCTCATTATATGCCTTGTTAGGCATTAATTTGGCTAGGGTCATATGGACATCCTAGACATGCTTCTTTGAATAAGAATGATCATCACAAAAGTATTAGTATTGATTGTTATTGATAAATTATGTTGGTTATAAAACATTAACATGTGATTGTGCAATGCTAACTTCAATTGAAATTATCATCACAAAAATATTGGTATTGATGGCTATTGATAAACTATGTTGGTTCTAAAACATTAATATGTGATTATGTAATGTTAAATTCAAGTGAAATTATCTTTAGAGATAAGGTTTTTTTATGATTTATGTCATATGTATAAATGTTTTTAATCTTGATATGTTTTCTCAAATATTGAGTATCATCATTGATAATGGAGATAGATTAACTATTTCAAATAAGCATACAAGTCAAACATGTGTTGTAAAATATAGACAATTAAAAAGTGAAAACCATAGAAGATTATATATGAGATGTTTTTGTATTAATTATCTCATTAACTTCATGTATCATTTCATAAATTATATTAGGGTCTACATAATAATTATTTGTAAATATTCACTAATACACTCAATAGCTATGTTTTGATCCATTTTTCTAATGTAGACTATGATTACAATTTAAGCAATGCACACACAAGGTTGTGGTTTAAAAGTATTGCATGAACCCTAAGATTATAATATGAAAATATAGACAATCCCTAAGTAAAATATTTATTTTAGAAACCTTGGGTTTTATTATTCATTAAAAATATTAGGTTCTCCATTTATGTTTAGACTAATTCTGGTTTTAATACAAAAAGGAATAGACTAATTATAATTAAATAAATCCAAACATACATACCTAAAAATAGAATGTATATTTATATAATAAGATAAAATGATAAATGAGTCCAAATTATACAAGATAAACTAGACTAAGAAAATGTAAATGACAAAGGGGTAAGGAATGATCACACCTGCTTATTATTTTAGGAATCTACGGCTATAGATGGACTATGACAACTATGTAAAATATGCTCCTAAAATTTGGAAATTATGTGATGCTCCTGGATAGATATGTTCTTGTGTTGATCCTACTAGAACAAACCCATATATCCCTTAGTGTCTGACTATGGCTAGGTTTGTCCTATTGTGTCTAATTTTTTCTTATTACGGATTAATAGTCAAGTTTTTAAATCACCTATGTGTTATTTCTTTTGTGTTTCACATATACCTTAACTTCACATATATGATGGGAAGAATATTTATATAATAATATTCTCTTAACTTATTTTGGCACTCCAAAACAAGACAAATAATTATGTATTTAAGAAATATCTAAGGAAACATTGAAAACTATGTATCCTCATACATAAAATCATACATCCATATACTTATGTGAGTGTGTGAATGGAATAGCTCAAAATGAAAATTTATGAACCTCATCTTCCCTAAAAGTGTTTTTGAAACTAAATGAAATATAAAACCCTCTTTTTACATAAGGTAAATTTTGGGATACCAATATAGAATAAAAATGTTGCAAGTGTTGTATTAGATTTAATTATTCTTAACTTGAGTTATGTTTGTCTCTATTATTGACCTTGTGTCTAATTTTTTTTTTTTTTGATATTTATATGTGTCATATGCTTTCTTATAAATAATAAATGTCTTGGATGAACCTTGTTTAGATAAGATGACCTTGGATAACTTGTGCACACTTTCCAACTAAGATAATATATAAAAAAGAGTAAAAAGCACAAGATACACACAAATGGGCTAATGGACCCATAAATAGACAAACTTTTAGGGTATTGAGGTTTGATTTGGAGATGATTATAAGTGATAAAAGTCTAGATGTGTTAACATATATTATTTTTATATGTTTTGAGGTTATTCTAGGCTCAATCAGCCAAGTATCAAGAGAAATGGGAAAAAATGTATAGCTTTTCCAAATAAGATAAACTAAGAATAATACACTAGGAATAAGAGTATTTTTCCAAATTTAGGTTTTATAGACATAAAATTAATCATTAAGTGCTTTAAAAATTTTAATATTCAAATCCTTACCATGCTTGGAATATTCGTTATTCCACTAACTTATAATATCTATGGCAGCATTCATTATTATAAAAACATACCTTACAATCACTTATAATATCAATCAAACATCCTATTTTTCTTAGGTTCTTGCCAAATGAATTTTAGTAGTATTTATCCTTTTAGGACATGACTGTGTTAGGTCATATAGGGAAACACTACAACCTTGTCCACTATCATAGCCTTATTCCCCACACCCCAATGGTAAATTTTAAAATTTGAGACATTGTATTTAACCCCTCTTATTATTTAATCAAGGTAAATTAGTATAAACATTTAAAATATTCCTCTATATAATCACATCAAGGATTTTTCAAATACATTTATAAATCACTTGGTAATTCTGTTGCACATTGAGTAAAAGAGCACTATTTATTAAAAATTCAATTCTATTGCATTCTAAAAATTATAGGCCAAGTATAAATATCTTTAGTTTAGGTCAAGGGCATCTATTTTCAATAATTTCAATCAATCTCTTAGTTGCGTGTATATAGTTTCATAATCATTGAACACATGATCACTCTTGGAGAGATAACTACATCATCTTGAGCCCAATTTGGGCTATGTAGGTAGCACTCATATTACATATGGTTATTTTAGGGTATTTTTGATATTCCCTTAACCCTATTCCCCCATTTTTTTCATTTTATAAATATTGTGTTTATTGTTTAGGAGCTAGGGTTTTGTGTTTTATATATCTCCATGCAATAAATTATCAAACGCATGAAATTAGCAAACTTTCATAGACAAACACATAGATCCAAATAAATAAATTAGTTTTACATTAAACCATTATGTGGTTGTAGGCAAAAAATAAGGCTACGATATGACCTTGTCCTCCTAATGTGACCTTAACCCAACACAGTTTAAATTCTTATTTTTTGACACAATATAGTTTATACAAGTCTTTTCAAATAGTTTCCAATCATATTTAGCACAAGATCTATTTGAGTTAGGTTTCCATATCTATTTATTGATTTACTATGCTTAACTAATTTCCAATTCTATAATTTTTTTATGTTACTTTTTGTATATTAATTTCAAAAGTGTAGATCTATTAGTTTGATTTATTTCAATTCAAAATAGATTAAACATTTGATGAACCCATAATTTTTTATAACATTATTTGTAGTTTTCTTAATATTTATCATAGGATTTCTTTCAAATTTATATAAATTCTTAAAACTAAAATAAAATAGCCTTCAACCTTGGATATAAATGTAACACACAATGACTGTCATTTTATTTATTTTATATCTATATTTTTTTTCTATTTTCTTGTGCTTATTTTTAGAAATTATGTTTTGGTAGTTTTAAAACTATAAAATGACTATCATGAATGGAAATGGGATGATCTATTTTACATACATTATGGTAAGAGTAATTTACCCCAATACTCATAGCCATTATACAACACTCAACAAGGACTTTAATTTCCACGTACTTCATGGTATATCAAAAACACTTATGATGTCTTATTTATACCATAACAAGCCTCTTTTATTTTTTTGATTTATGATGCACCTAAAAAGAGTGTATTGCCTAACGAATTTACTCATTTTACCCCTCATAAACAGGGTTAGTAGGATACATGCATAATTTTTCCTTTATAGTTAGTGCTCTAAAACATTAGGCCAACATTAATCAATAAACAAGAAAGTATATTTGAGAACCCACATAATCATTAAAACCCTTGGATAGATCACCCTTATACCTAATTTTTTACTTGTATTATATTCATATAGATTATCATTTCTTGTTTCATATTGTATCGTATGCTTCTAAGGCATATTACTAGATTAAGTGGTACTCATATTTCATATAAGCAACATCCTTTGGTTTCTTATATAATGGCAAGTCATCATGTTTTTTTCAAACTAATAATTCTACTATTCACATTATTTGGTTTCCTAAAAATGAAGTTCACATTGAAAATGATAATTAAATTAATGAAGAGGAATGTGATGTATAATATGAAGATGAAACTCATATTAATGCACATGAGCTTAATGTAGTAGTTCAAAATAAAGTGCAACAAATATTTAAATGTCATCAAAGTATTCAATATAATCCCCATGAGTTGAATAAAATAATTAGTCTAATTTTAGCATCAAAATATGATCATCAATCTAAATTATCCACATATATACCATAAGAGTTTGCTTTTTTAGGTTGTAAAATCCTCTACTTCCAATGTTGTTACTTATACCATTGCATCTAGTCATATATCACCATATCTTGGTTTGGGGACATCACTTGGTTTCCAAAATTTGTTCATGACTATGCCTACTCATTCTAATTACAATCCTCATATTTCCTATATAAATTATCTCTTAATCATGCACTTATTTCCATACATGCTAAGTTATTTCACATTGAGAAAACTATCTCTCATGTTAGTCCCTCTATGGACTAATGTTCTTTATCACATAACCCTTTGGAACCCAAAATTTCATCTTATCCATTAATAATTATATTTTTTGGTCCTAATCTTCCTTTATATGAATTATAAGGTGATCTTGAATAACATTTACATGCTTTCCATGTAGCTTATCTAGACTATGTAGATAATGAATTTTTTTTGACAAAGCTCTTTCCAAGATGTCTTAAAGAATATGCTCTTAGATGGTTATATGATCTTCCTCTTCAATAAATAAAATATTTCAACACTTTGGAAAATCATTTTTTAAAACATGTTTATATCAAAATTTGTGAAAGGATATCATACCCTAAAATTTCAAATCTCAAACAAGGATCTAATGAAATAATCAATCAATATGTGCCAAGACACAAAACTATGCTAGAATTAATGATAAATCAAATGGTTGATATTGAGCTCCATTATATGTTCACTCAAATTTTGTTATCTCCACTTCAAGAGTTACCAAAAAATTTGATGAACTATGTCATACAATCAAATATAATGAGGTCAATTTGCTTACTTTGAAAGAGTTACCAAAAAAATTGATGAACTATGTCATACAATCAAATATAATGAGGTCGATTTGCTTACTTTGAATAAGTTTAATTACACTTCAAATGCTTCTTTTTTTACTAGGTAATAGATTTCAACAAGAACATGAAACATTATAAGACACAATTGATGGCCCAGATCCCCATGTAATACCACATGTATGCCATATATTTTTAGATGTATACCAATAATAGCCACCACTAGCCTTAATAATAACCAACATCCATTAACAGTCCCAAGAATACAACCAATAGTCACAAATGACATCATATGGCTTTTCAAAGATTTGAACCTGAGTGGGGCTTGAAGTAACCAATCTAATTAACCAACTCACCCACATATCATTGGCACTTAAGTGCTTCTTTTACTTCAAATGTCAAATTTCAAAGCAAGCCAATTTATAAAAGCAAACCAAATGAAATCAAGAATGAAGTTAATATTATAATTAATCCTATCTCACAACCAACATCAAAGTTTATATTACAATCTCCACCAAGGATGAAATTTTCAAGGTTACCATCATTTTCTCATGTATCATTTTTGAAATATACTTGAATGCAAACTAATCACTCTTCTTACACCAATGGAAGTGGACATGTCTATACCATAATCTAAAAAAACGTATGGAAATTCATATTGTGATTACCATAGATTTATTTGGAATTTTACAAACAAATGTTTCAATATTAAGCACAATATTCAATGTCTTATTGGTGAAAAAATAATCAATATTTCCACACCCATTAAAGAGGATAAGCCATAAATAAATTACAATACAAATTTTAAAATGTACAAAGATACTTTTACAAATCATGAAGCAAATAACAAGAATAATTATAAAGTAAATTATGCATATAATGTTCATCATCCTCCTTTTATATATGTGAATCTACTTGATAACACCATTGGTATAGTTAAAATCAAATAATCATCATGTCATATCATTAAATTTGATGATATTGAAATTATTGATGATGCTTTAGATAGAATTGCAGTCTTTATTCGAGCATATGTTGATAAATAATCCATGCAATGTGTTATTATAGGTAATGGATCATGTGAAAATGTGTAAACCATAACACTCATTTACCATCTTGGTTATATATTGCAAAATTTGCATGATACTTATATATTTTTCAAATCATTTGATGGACATACATAGGATACTATTAAGCATATATTATTATCTTTACAAGTTGGTTCTCTTATAGTTCCCACTCTATTCTTAGTTCTACCAAGCACATGGGTCTTTGATATGCAATTACGACACCCTTGGATACAAAATATTATAACAGTACCTTTTATAGTGCATAAATGTCTCAAATATATTCATGATAATCAAGTGCTCAAAATTTAAAGAATCTAATATGAATATCCTTTGGAACCAAATGATGTCTACTTATCATATATTATAGTTTCCTAACACAATAATTGAGTAACATGGTAATGAAATAATCTACATAACTATTCAAGAGCATGGTCTACACATTCCAAATCATATTACAAAATCATTTTCTCCATCTACCTATGAGCATGATATAGTTACACATGATAATATTCATTTAGTTTCAAAAATCATGGCATATTCTCCTAAGTAGAAATTGGCACATAAAAGAGGTATTCATCTCCTAATGCACCATAGGTTATTCAGAGAGCTTCACCACATGTACAAGTTGTTACATATTCTCCTAATACACATATTGAAATAGGTTTACATGGGGAAATGAATAGTGATTTAGAGGGTTATAGTATAGCATATGGTTCTTATTTATATTTAAAGGCATCTTTAACTATCATCGATTCCTCATATGAAGTCACTCCTTCATAAAATGTAGTTGGGTATACATATGTGCATATTCTTAATGAGATCCTTGGTTGGACAAAACCTTACACTTCATCATATTCTACTAATTGGGTCAAGTCTCTTGATTAGTCACCTACATACTTTCCTTTATAAATATTTTTTTTTTATTTCATTGATAATTATTATATACTTTATCTAAACATTATTATAGATATTGGATTTATTTTTACTCTAATAACTTTCCCTCTTGATTTTAAAATAAATTCAAATAATAAAAAATAATTATCTTACAAATGTTCATTCTTGTTTACTATTGCATACCTATCATGTTATAGTTTTCCTTGCACTTACATGATCACAAATATATTTTACCCATTCAGGAGCATGTACATTCTTATATATATTATTAATTTGATTTACATGGATATTACTTGTTTACACATATATTAGTGCCAAATGGATTTCCTTCTAGCTTATCACATTATGTTTTAACACCTTATAAAGGATAATTTGAATTCCTCCCATTTTATTCTATTTTTAAAGCCTTGAATTTTAACACCTTTTCAAATATTTTCATAATTTAAATATGGAAAAAAATCAAAAACACATTCAAATATTTAAACAATTAAAAAACATTCAAAATATTCTCAAAAAAGTCAAAACCAGGACCTAAAAAGAATTTTCAATTGTTGTTAGCTTACTTCTTTCCCTATGTTATTTATTTTATGTTAGATAGATAACTTATTTCAGTTTTATAGTATAAATTATTTTTTATGAGGTATTTAAGTGTGATAAAAGACAAACTTTTACATGGTTTAAATGTTAGACTTTCCTTATTATCCAACAAACTTACTAATTTGGGGGCATCTATTTGTTCTTCATGAACAATACAATTGGTTGTATCTATCCAAAACATTTCTACCATGCTGAACTATATATCATAAAAATGTTTTTCTACTCACTCATACTGTACATGTGTTACATGAATATGATATTTTCTAACACTAAAATTGATGCATTTGGATAATGTAAACTAGTCTCATTTTCTTTATGCTTCTTTCTTACTTTATTGCATGATAAGATAGAACTTGCTTACTTATTGTGTGTGGCCCTTGGCCTTGTATGTCTAAATTATTAATGTTATGGCATCATATGTCCCTTATCCTTGTGTGTTTATGATACATTCACATATCCCTTTAATTTGGCCTTTAGTCCTTATGTGTGACATATTATACAAATTGTCTGACATTGTTTAACATTACTTATTTGATCATTACTTGTCACTTTAGTGCCATGATTCATATCATGCATTGCTCATTTTTATTTTATTATTATGACAAGATGCATATCATTCACATCATGCTTAGGTGTTTCAATGTTATATTTATATAACATATGCTTTATATACAACTCAATGATATATTTAATACTATGATGCAATCCAATTCAAACGTTCAAATTCTTACTACATGATTCTATTTTTCAAATATCATTTATTTTGAGATAATTAACTTTCAAGTTACATATCTTAATCAAAAGGGGGGAATCACAATGGGCTTATCTTGAGTATTCAAGACTCATGACCAAAATTTTATAGTTATTGCACTATATAGTTTCACATGCATGTGCATTCATTTCTATTATTACTTTAATACATATGCACATACACTTGACACATATGCATGGTCATGTGCAAAGTCATTTCAATTATAGGTTACATATTTCAAAAAAAATACAAGTTTAAATGGCACAATATCAATATAAGTATAGTATAATGGGCATGATACTCATTCATGTTCAAGTTACTACATGAAAATTTAAAATTTCTCAAGTTCAAAAGTTTCAAATTTTTATAGTTTGAAACATAATCTAGATATATTTGTAGTAGTGTGATTCTTATTTATATTAAAAGTGGGCCAAATTAGATGATAGTGATATTAAAAAAAATTGTTTTAACTTTTTTATATGTAGTGATCTAAATTTGGTGGTTCCACCCCTTCAATTATTTTACAGAGTACTCTTAATAGTTAAATGAGAATTGGAACATACAATCTTTTCAACTCAAGAGGAGTCAAAGATTTTTAGTATATACACTTAGTTTCACATATAAATTACTATATTAATTTCACTTTATTATATCATTATAATAAATTTGGGGTAAATGTACACACATAAATTAATCATTAATTGATTAAAAATGTTTAATATTGTCATCCTTACCTCACTTGGCCTATTCACCATTTTTCTAACCTATAATTTATATGGTAACATTCATTATTCTATAAAATATTTTACAACCACTCTGAATATAAATCATACATACCTATTTTTGTCACATGTTAATGCTAAACCAATTAGTCTCTATCTTTGTAAGACAAGACCATGCTAGGTTAGATAGGGCATCACTGCATCCTTGTCCACCACACCCCAATGGTAAATTTTTTAAATTTAATATGTTGAATTTAACCCATACCACACTTTTATCAAGGTTGGTTATCATAAATATTCAAAATATTCCTCTATATAATCACATAAATCTTCTCCAAACACATCTAACAATCAATTGGAAATTTTATTGTACACTAAGAAATAGAGCACTATTTCTTCTAATTTAAGTATTCTACATTATAAATCTCCTAGACTGAGTTTGAATATATTTTATTTCAATTAAATAGAATATATTATCAATCATTTCAATTAATCTCTTAGATGCATTCGTATAGTTTCACAATCACAATCACTTTATGAGAGATAACTACATTGGCATGAGGCCCATTTGGTCTATGTAGGTATTATTTATATTATGTAAGGTTTTCAAAGGATAGGTTATATAGAGGTGATGCCTAAACATAACTCATCCATATTCATATCTCTAATTTCTAATTTGATCTCTTTCTATGTACTCTAATTTAATTTATTGTCACAAGTACTTTGATTAAATCTTAACACTATTATTTATTCTTGCCTTCACTAGGCTCATAAGTCTCTTTTTTAGCTAGTCATTCAATCACTTTGTTGATGCCTTGATGTGTATCAAAGGTGGAGCTTCACTGGTGCTAGGAGGGAAAAAATAGGAGATAATCCTATTTTTGAGGAAAATGCACTAGAATTGGCCCAAGCATAATCAACCCAATTGTAGGTTGCCCTCAAAGGCATGCAAAAATAATAGGAGAATCTATAAAAGCAAAAAGATAATTTAGAAATGTAGGTTATTTTATCAGTTCCTAATGATATGATGGAAATGTTTGAATCATCCTTTTATAATATGTTTAATTTTCTAAAGATAATAAGGTCCAGGAAAAATATATTGAACCAATAGGATGCAATAGAAAAAGGCTTACTCACTCAATGGTATCATTCGAGAGATAAGATGAAAATTTTGATCAAAATTTTGATGAAAGATCAAATCCCCAGATTCAAGACCATCAGACTGGTTCATCTAAATGTAGTCATGGGATTAATTATGGACAAGATCAAAGGTTTGATTACATGGTATAAGAATTTGGGAGGGCTCCTTAAGGATGATAAGGAGCTATTAGATAGGATAGAAAATTTCCTTGGAACCATGATCCTTAAACCAACTACACTTAGCTCCATGAGCCTCATCATAGATGAAGAGTTCAAGCACAAAACCACCCTAGTCATGCAAGAAGTGAGGAGAAAAATCCAAGGAAAATCTAGAATAGATAATAATAGGGTCATGGGTATGATCCTAATAGTAGAATAAAAGATTATTGAATCTAGGATCATTAAAGATGCCTTGGGAAGAAATGACAGGGACTTTGGAGACTTGGCTGATTAGGAAGATGAGCTCTTCATGGAACCTATTTTTAATTTGAAGTTGATTGATGAACAACACCAAAGAGAAATGAAGATACTATAATGGCAATAGGGGACTTGATCATCACAAAGGCCCAAAAGTTAAACAAGTTAACTTAAGATATTTTGTTCTAAAAAAGCATTGTAATATTTGAAAATAGAATATTATTTTGTAAAGGCATGTGCAACTTGTAAATAATGTTGTATATAGGTCAGTCCATAGGGAAAGTTTGAGTGTGTTCTATAACTTTGTGAAAGGACAATTATCCTTGACATCCATACTTTTCTAATTAAATATGACTAATTGGTATACTACCTTGGCATTATATAAAATGAGTATTACCATTTGTAAAGGAGGGTGAGTTTTTGAGCCAAAAAATTATGTAAACTTGTAATAAATTAATACACGTGAGGAAATCTACAAAGATTGTCCATATTTGTTTTTATCATTTGTTATTATGGTTTCTCTCTCACTTGCATGCTCATATTTCTAGATTTGAATGGTTCTTATGAATTCTTAGCATTCATATTTTAATTGCATATTTTTTAACTTGTACCAATGCTAGGTTGATTGAAAGTTCTTAGGTTCATTTCATTTCCTTTACTCTTCTTGCATTTAGGTTAATGTTATTTACTTGTAGGGTAAATATTTAAAGTGAGCTTAATTCTTAGTTGAAATTTTCTCATTCCTTATATGTTTGCTTGATGTGTGATAATATTTTAGCTCATGCTATTTCATGTTACATATTGGTGATATTATTCATGGATGATATTTTAACTCTATCATGATGTTTGGGATGAAAATCAATAACAACTCATTTTTGCCCTACCCTTCCTTTTGCTCATCTTTAACTAGATCATTTTAGCTTAATTTCCATTGTAAATATTCATTTAGATTAGTCTTTAGATTAGAATTTGATCATAATTCACTAATATTAGCTTAGATTACTTCACTCTTTGTAAAGATAGCTAGTTGAACATGGTGGTTCCCAACCACCAAACTTTATAAATATTATGAATTAGTCCACTTACTTTGCCTCTATTCCATAATAAGATAACAATATTATCACAACCTATAATGCATGCACTAAATTTTTTGAATTCTAAAATGAGAAGTGTTCTTTAAACATTCTGAGCACCTATGATTCATATTAAGGAATCAACAATCAGATCTTCGCTAGCTCTAGAAGGAGGGCCATGTTATATCTTTGTAGATTTAAAGTATATTTTCTCATTTTTGTGAATTGTGTTTAAATATTGGTGTAACATTTACATAATTGTGTCATTCTTTATCTAATTATGGGAATATCAATGATATTTATGGTATTTGACCAATATTTGTGCTTCCTTTAGATAAAGATAGATGTTATTTGATGGCATATGCTTAATTATGGTAAATATGGCTTAAGCTTTGTCAATTCAATAGCTTTGAGGTTAGTAATAGCTATTTTGATCAAATATTGATAGATCCTTTGCTAATTTGAGTTAATTTGAGATTAAACATGTAAATATCTATCATACTTTCATATTTGGATACATCTTTGAGTTAACTTAGTTAAAGATTGCTATCTTTTGTCATCCTTTATATAAATCTTTGCAAAATTTTCTTAATGTGTAAGTGTAATCATTGTTTCCTAGAAATATAAGACTGATGCATCATATTTCAAACAAGATTCAAATACCACAAGCTATAATTACTAGGAATCAGTACAAGGTCAAGTTTAGAGACTAGAGAATCTCTATTTTCATTAGAAGTTCATAGGAGAACTAGGTAATAAAAATGTAAGCACAGAATTTCAAAATCTATGCCATCTCCACCAATTTAGAGTGCTTATTTATTTAATCCCTATCAAGGTATGGATTAGATATGTGGTTCTTCAATCAATGTGTCAGGTGTGGTACATGACCTTTCTTACAATCCTAGAAAGTATTTTCCAACATTTAGTTCTAGTGGCATTATAACTGTTGAGGAATACATTAAGAGTTTTAAATCTGCATTAAGATTGTTGAATGTGACTTATGAATATGTAGCATGTAGACTAGTTCCTTTCACTTTTAAAGATTCTACATATGAATGGCTTCTAAACCTTCCTAAAAATTACATTACTAGTTGGGTTGATTTTAACAATGTCTTCATTGACTAGTTTGGTAAAATAATTAGTCCTTATGTCTTGTACCAACACTTTACCATAGTGAAAAGGGATGAAAATGAACCCATAAGATATTTCAATGCTAGGTTCCAAAAAATGTTTAGTAATACCATAGATCCCTATATACCTAATGAGTATTTATCCTTGGAAATATATAAGGATTCCTTAGATCCTATGACTTATATATTTATAAAGAGAGTTGTTGGGCCCATGAACACATTAGCTTTAGCTTATGCCAAGGATATGATTATTAATTACAATATTCAACCCCAAGGACAATTGGCATACTCCATTCCTAATGATAATCCACATTTTCCCATTTTGAATATTATTCCCAATGCTAACCAAAATGTGCGTACCCTGAACCAACTGCTAGTCATGAACCAACTACATTTGAGACATACTCATCCTACTCAAAACCTAGGATTCTTAAACAATGCTACCCATGGATCTAATCCATAAGATTATAAATATTTAATTCCTATAGCTAATTTTAATACCCAAGTTCATAATTTTTAGGCCCTAAATAATGAGATTGATTCTATCTTCAAGATGGTTCAAAATCTTAGCACTAACTTCCTTCAGTTGTAAAAGCAAGTAAGCAATATTGGAGAGAGATCTAGTAGGAATTACTCTTTTCAAAGGTTTAATAATCCCACTAATAGATTTTAGAATGATATCTACCACAATAACAAAAATAATGAGCCATCTACTATAAAAAATGTGCCTGATATAAATCTTACTAATGTTGCTTTATCAGACTATTGTAGAGTTCATTGTACTTCTAAACATGGGGAAATAGAATGTGTTAAATTTTTTAATGCATTTGAAGCCTTCAAAAAAATATAGATACTTTTGAAGTTGTCCCTAATAATTATTATGATGAAATTACATTTGGTTCCTCAAGGTCATCTAGGTCTACTGATTCAACTCTTATGGTGGAGACATTTGAGTTTCATTTTCAAGAAGACAATGAGGCTAAGGATATTCTTGAAGAGATTCATGATTTTCATTAATTTATTAATAATACTTATCCTCTAATAAATATTGATTAGAATCAACCTTTGACCACTTATACTCCTCCAAACAACTTTGAGACTCCTCTTGATACGACCTTAGATAAAAATCCAAAGCCTTCTAAGTGAATTACTTCTAAACCTAGTGTTGATGCATCTAGTTATTCCAATAGGATTGGGTACAACATAGTAGAGGACATGAATAAGATTAAGGATAACATAATTTTTATGAGTTAACATAAATTATTGAATAGATATATCTATTATTGGAATCTCTATCTAAGAATCCTGGTAAGTCTCAAAATTTTGCACATGTTAATTTTACAATACACAAAATTAAGGGAAATGTTCCTCTTTTCCTACATATGGCATAGCGTTTATGTTTTAGGCTACATAAAGTCTAATTAAAAAGGTAATTGAGGCCAAATTGAGCTCTTTGAACCTATTTTTGACTAAATTGTGTGATTTTGTCCTCAGTTGGCCCTTACATCACCATAGATTAAGTGAAATAGTCAATTGGGGAAATAAGTAACGTGATGTGGATGAAATTGAGCCTTGTGAACCTAATTAAACATTATTTTAAAGGATATTAAATGTGTCTAAATAATTTGTTTTAGGGTTTAGGGATTATGTTTTTAGGTATTTATGAGATAGGGTTTAAGGTTTAGAGTCCAATCATGAAGGCAATTGAGGATAATTTGAGTTGATTGAACCTAGATTTATGACTATGATGTGTTTTTGGGCATAGGGTTTATGTTTTATGATTCATTAGGTCTAGTTACAAATTCAATTGAGGCCAATTTGAGCTCCTTAAACCTATTTATGACTATATAATTTAGTTTTGGGCTTAATTGGCCCTGAGGTCACCACATATTGAGTAAATTAATTGATTAGGGCAATGAATGATGTAATTTAGGTCAATTTGAGCCTTTAAACCTAATTTTTATTGTAAATAATGTTAATTGGGGATGAATAACTTATTTTTTAGGGTTTAAAATTTAGGGTTTAAGGTTTAGGGGTTATGGTTTAAAGTGTATACGACATAAGGTCTAGGGTTTAAAGTCCAATCATGACGAAAATTGAGGACAATTTGAGTTGATTGAACTTATTTATGAACATAATGTGTTTTTAGGCATAGGGTTTATTTTTTAGGATGAATAAGGTATAAAAGGTAATTGGGACCAATTTAATCTCCTTGAACCTATTTGTAACTACAAAATGTGATTTTTGGCTCAGTTGGCCCTAGGTCACCATAGATTGAGTAAATTAGTTAATTATGGCAATGAGTGATGTGATTTGGTCTAAATTGATCCTTATGAACATAATTATTACTATAAAGGATGTTAATTACATAGATAAATCATTTGGTTTAGGTTTTACAATTTAGGATTTAGAGTTTAAGGATTAGAGTTTTAGGTATATGTGAGATAGCATTTAAGGTTTATAGTCCAATCATGAAGGTAATTGAGGAAAACTGAGTTGATTGAACCTATTTATGACCACAATGTGTTTTTAGGCATAGGTTTTATGTTTTAAGGTGTATAAATTCTAATCAAAAAGGTAATTAGGGCCAATTTTACCTCTTTGAACCTATTTATGACTATAAAATGTGATTTTGGGCTCAACTGGCCCCAAGTCAGCATAGATTTAGTAAATTGGGGTAATGAGTGATGTGATTTAGACCAAATTGAGCCTTTTGAACCTAATTTTTATTATAAAGGATGTTAATTGGGGTTAAATAATTTATTTTAGAGTTTTAAGTGTATGATTTATCTTTTAGGGTTTTTATGGCTTAGGGTTTATGGATTAGGGTTTAAGGTGTACATTTGGATATAAGGTATAGGGATTAGGGTTTAATGTTATTAGAGTTTAGGCCTTATGGTTTAAAATTTAGGGTATAGTTCCAATCATGAAGTAAATTAAGGATAATTTGAGTTGATTGAACCTATTTAAGAGCATGCAATGTTTTTTTGGGTTTGATTAGACCCCATGTCATCACATATTGAGAAAATTAGGTAATTAGGGTAATTAATGGTGTGAATTGGTCCAAATTGATCCCTTTAAACCAAATTATTAGTCTAAATAATACTAATTAGGGTTTAAATTATTGGTTTAGAGCTTAAAGAGATTATCATTTATGGTTTTGGTTTCTAGGGCCTAGGATTTAGGGTTACATTTCAAGGTATATGGTTTATGGTATAGGGTACATAGGTTTTAGGGTTTATGGTATATGGTTTAGGGATTAGGGTATAATGTTTAGGGATTATATTTTATAACTTAGGGTTTAAGGTGTTTACAAGTCTGAGTCTAAATGATGTTAATTATCCCACTCAAATGATTGGTTCAAGGTTTTAAAAACTTATGATTAATGAAACTTAGGGTTTTTAGGGCTTAATATTTAGGGATTAGAGTTTAAGGTTTAGGTTATAGGTGATATGTCTTAGGGTATAAGGGTATAGGGCTTGGGACTTAGGGTATAGTGTTTAGTATTTAGTGTTTAAGGTGGTTTTTACATACACTAAATACCATGTAGGTGATATTACCATGTACATGAAACTATGTTTTACAAAATATTACTTCATACATGGATATTTCATTAGTAATAAATAAACACCAATAATCATTTTTTTACTTTGAGAGTATATTCCATTGTTATATTGTGTTTTGCACATTGCATGCCTAGTTGTAAATGATTAAAATGTTATCCACACCCTTAAAAACATAAATCATTGTCTACTCACATGGTTGCCTAAATATTACATAGGAATATTCTTAATTATTTTAGAATAATTGGATTATTTTCCCCACTTGTTACTTCACATCAATAAGGTCTATTTTTGTAACAACCCCACTAGGTTTTACTACAATATAGTAATTTTTCTTAATTAATTACACATGTCCATCTTATAGATTTTACCACAAGAAATCTAAATAGTCATCTTTAACTAAATTAATTCATTTAGTTAACCATAAGGTTTATGATGCAAGTGGTATTATCCAATTCCTTAATTTCCTGATAATTGACTGAGGACTTATTTTTATTCACTATGATTATTTTATTCTTCTCTGACTTTGATCTACTTACATTTTATGATAGATAATACACTATTCACTCAAAACTTAAATACCCTTAAAATAGGTTCAATCTTACCAATAAGACAGTCCTTACATGAGAACCAAATTAAATGCCCTTTAATTAAGAACAAATCAAACTGTGTCATTTTGGGCATACTTTGGGAGAATATAATTCACTACTTTCACTATTTTTTTTAATGAGATGTGACTCATCAATATTGCATATAATAATATGGCCTTGTTTTCCCTATTCCTACACATGACTAGGATCTATAGCAACCAAGATCACTAACATACAACACCACAAGCCCCAAATCCACCTATAATCATCATATATCAAATCCCTTAAATCTTTTTAGAATATAATAACACCTATTTTCATCCACCCAAAAACTCAAAATGTTTATAGGTTACATCATCTATAATAAATTTTTATACAATAATTTATTGAGTAAAAGTCTTAATTTCTTTCTTGTTTTTCCTTCACACAATTATTGTTATACTCATGTCCAAGGTTCAAACCTCTCAAAATAGCCTTTTCATCTAACAACATTAATGTTATTTCCATATCAATTTATTTTCTTTTCTTTTATTTAAATCAATCCAAGAGATACACTACCACCATTCTTTTTTATCTTCATTGTTTCAACTCAATTGGAACTGCATTCCATTTTAGTCAATGATTTCAATAGACTTAGAAAACCCCTCTACATTTGCAACAGACTAAAAATATGCATTTAATTTCCATGTCTGGATAGGACATATATATAATATATATGTACTATGTTTGTGTTTCTTTATGGTAACTACCTCACATCTACATATCACCTTTATCTTCTTTTATAGCCTATTTAAGCACACATAGTCAGTTGTAGACATGTCTCTGAGTGAAAAAAAATACTAAATTAAGTGTTCATGCACCTCACCCAACTACCTAAATTATATAACACTAATCTCACTGCTTTGTATGTAATTGATACAAAGTTAATCCCAGTAAACTCATTTCAGTGAATCATGACTTAAATTATATTTGCTTTTGGGTTGTGCATGCATGTTATATGACCTGCATTATTGTAAAAGTAAATTGACACTAAAGCATGTAGAATATTTCAATATTCTACTTTGAATCTTAACATTATTATGCCTTCATTCAAACTTACACTTTCAAACATTAACAATAACCTTTTTCTTACTATATCTTACAAATAATAAAACTCTCCTATCCATATTATGGCTTGCAAAACATGACATTACTAGCAAATCTCCATGGACTATGTAGATCAGAATACTACCTTCATAGAGATAACAAAATGACCTCCCACACGTGTAAATACATAAATTAACAATAATCCAAAAACTATTCTTTCATTCATTTTGATACATTTTAAGAATAAATATATAGTAGGTCCACTGACTTAATACACATAAAATTCTCCTTTCCAAATTCTTTTCCTCTTTCCTTAATTATTCCTCTCCTCTCTACCATCACTCATTCCTCTTAATTTGAACTTATACTTTCTCTTTTTTATCCTTATTTGACTCATTTAGAATAGGTTTGGTGATGATCTTTCACAACGTAAGTTTATCCCTCAAAATTCTCTCCACTTCTTTTGGCCTTATCTCTATATGTTAGAATAAGCCTTTATCTACATTGGAATTATTATATAAAATCTTTGAGGTAATTATGCACTTTACATGGGGTGAATATGTGTTTATAATGAGGTAATAAGTCTTTTAAGGTCATGTTATGAAGTTCCATGCGTTTTATCCATACTCCTTATAAGCCTATATAAACTTCAAACTATATTTAAACTAATACAAGTGAAGCATTCAAAGCTTCTTATTCACATTGGTAATACACCCTAAGACCACTTACATCACAACTTAAATTTTACATGTTTACAACATTGTTGTCCTGATACTCCTGTATCAATATTTTGAGCTTGGAAATTTCCATGGGCTTCTGCTCATGAAGCTTTTGGATTTCCCTTATTGTCACCATATTATTTTTTCTTTGTCTTCTATCCTCAAATTTTCATATAAACAAACATGCTCTTTTGATCCATACCTGAACCTGAACTTTTTCTTTTTCTTCTAGTCATTAAATTTCTACAAAATTTTACTATGCTCTTAAATATTTTTCCTTCTATTTCTCTCTTTATTTTTATACCTTTTTATTCTCATTTCCTTCTCAACTATAACCATCCAACTTTCTAGCTCACTTCCATATGAAGTTATTTCTTCAATCTCTGCCTGATCCTATTCAACTGCACCAACTTGTTTAACACACTTTTTCTTTATATGATTTGTGTCATAAAAAGCTCCTAGAAGATGTTGTTTTCTATCTTTAGCTTCCATACTCAATATCATTCCTATCTGAACTTGGAACCATTCTTGATATTCCTTCTTAATTATCCTTTCATCAAAAATTATTTTATCTTTTTGTCCTTGGCATAAGGACTCTTGTTTCATGGAAATTTTCATGGGCTATCCTATGAAATCTTGTCCCACTATACCTATAAAATCAAAAAACATGTTAGATGAAAACTCTTCCAATGTGTTCTTCCTTCCCTATTCTGGAGGATTTTCATCACTGACTTGTGTATCCTAAGCTTCTTATTGTCTTAGGATTTATTTATTTTTAAGCTCTCCAATGACCTTATCAATTTTATATAAATATTCACCTACTTATACTATATAAACTAGCCTTTTAGGATGGTTAAACAATTCCTCCAACATCCTCATTTCTTATTTCAGTGAGAGCTCATCTATCTCTCCACTTTCTTCATCAAAATTAGGACCATCAAACTTAGATCCTATATCTTTTTATATTTTACCTTTCATCTTCATTTTATCTTTTGTGGAAACTTATTTCCACTCAACATCATTCTCAAAATTACTTTCATTACTTGAATCATTAGTCTTTACCAAAGACATAAAATTAGAAATCTTATGTTCTTAATATTGTTTCATCACCTATTCTAGCAATTATTTCTCTTTGGGTATCAAATATAATCCTTGTCCTTTTTACAAGTTAACTTTTATAATCATCTTATCACTTGATTCATTAGTAGTTTCAATTGAATTATTTAATGCATCATTATTCAAATAAATTTATTTACCTTTCACTTCACTAGTATTCTACTTTTTCCAAATTTTCTTTGGACTTAACACTATCCTTCCAGTCTCTTCCTCACTAATTTTGACAAGTGGAGTCTTCTTTTTATCCTAATCTAGTCCAAAATTTATCCCAAAATTTTCTTTTTCTTGTACTAGTATTCTATTTGAATTCCCAGTTTCAATAACCTTTTGATTGAATCCTACATTCTTCACTTCAACAACTGGTTTCTTCATCCATTTTGGAAATACATACCCATGATTTATTACAAGTTATGGATTTTTAACATAACATTCATTTTGATTCATCTTCACATCAATAATATTATTTTTAAATATAAGATTAAAATCAAAATTCAACTTTTTAATTACCTTTTCCATGGTTTATTTCACTATCCTATTTTCCATCATATTTTGTTTGCTTGAAATTACCTTTTTTGGGTGTACTTCATTTATTTCTTTTATTGGGATACTATTCAGAGCATTATGAAACTCTACACTTTCTTCCATTTCTTTATCATCATACTGAAGGATTTCAATTTCCTTTCTGGGAGCTTCTACAATTTGCTCTCTTTCATTCTTAATTCCACTGTTAAAGTTATTTAACTTCATGGACACTTTGCTTTCCTCATTCTTTGAAAATTTTAAGGCCTTATCTTTGACCTTCTTCTTGAGGTTTTCCTTACCTGCATATAAAAATTTAAATATAATGCTAAATAGCTAGATTAGAGACCAAAATGTCCCTTTGAGTGCCTCCTTTGCTGACACTCTCATCTTGCTTTTCTCAAGTGCTTCTCTCTACACTTTTCCCTCTTTTCTAAGAACCTTATTCATATTTATCTTTTATTTCTTACATAGAAACTCTCCAATCTTCAATCCTCTATGGCTTGTTTCATGGTAATCATCTCTTGCCTTATTTTCTTGACAAGTGACTCTATAGGCCACTTCATTCTTCTCTTCAAATGTCAACTACATGCTTGGCTTCTTTCTTCTAACCACTGACTTTCAAAAATCTCCAATCTTTTTAAGTCTAATTTAAGTTTAATTATTTCTCTGACCATTTTACAAACTTCTTGTTTGTAATTATCTTTCATATATGTTTTACTTTATTTATTTCTAGAGTGCACATCCCTTCTCTGATACTAATAATGATGCAAGGAGTCTTAGCCAGTTCCTTAATTTTTTGATAATTAATTAGGGACTTATTTTTATTCACTATGATTATTTTATTCTTCTTTGACTTTGATCTACTTACATTTTATAGGCCTTTGCAAACTGAACCCATCTTTGATGATAGATAATCCACTATTCACTCACAATTGAAATAGCTTCAAAATAGGTTTAATATTAACAATAAAATAGTCCTTACATGAGTATCAAATTCAATACTCTCTAATTAAGAACAAATCAGACTATGTCATTTTGGGCATCCTTTAAGAGAAGATCATTGACTGATTTCACAATTTTTTTATTAAAACATGACTCAATAATATTGCATATAGCAAGATCACCTTTTTTTCCCCATGCCTACACATGACCAAGAGATATAGCATCCAATATCCCCTACATACAACACCATAAGTCCCAAATCCACCTATAATCATCATATATACAATCCCTTAAATCTTTTCAGAATATAATAACACCTCTTTTCATCAACCCAAAAACTCAAAATCTTTGCAGGTTACATCATCTGTAACAAATTTTTATACAACAATTCATTGACTACAAGTCTTAATTTCTTTCTTTCTTTTCCTTCACACAATTATTGTTATCCTCATGTCCAGTGTTCAAACCTCCCAAAATATCCTTTTCATCTAATAGAATTAATATTGTTTCCATATCTAGTTTTCTTTTTTCTTTTTTTTTAACTCAATGTAAGAGATACACTACCACCATTATTTTTTATCTCAATTTTTTCAACTCAATTAGAGCCGCATTCCATTTTAGTCAAGGATTTCAACAAACTTAGAAAACCCTTCTACACTTTCAACAGACTACAAATATGCATTTATCTCCATATCTAGATAGGACATATATATATATATATATATATATATATTATATGTAATATGGTTGTGTTTCTTTGTGGGAACTGGCTCACATCTACATGGCACCTTTATCTTCTTCTATAACATATTTAAGCACAAACAGTTAGCTATACACATGTCTTTGAGTGAAACAAAAGATTGAATTGAGCATTCATGCACCTCTCCCAACTACCTAAATTATATACCATTGGTCTCACTACTTTTGTATGTAGTTAATAAAAATTTAATCCCACTAAACTCATTTCAATGAGTCATGAATTAAATTATATTCACCTCTGGATTTTGCATGCATGTTATATGACATGCATTCTCATAAAAGTAAATTGACACTAAAACATGCAGAAGATTTTAATATTCTACTTAAAATCTTAATATTATTACACCTTCATTAGAACTTACACTTTCAAACATTAATAATAACCTTTTTATTAATATATCTTATAAATAATACAACTCTCCTATCCATATTATGGTTTGCAAAACATGACATTATTATCAAATCTCCACATACTCTATACATCATAATACCACCTTCATAGAGATAACAAAATGACTTACCACACATGCAAATACATAAAAATTATCAATAATCCAAAAAATGTTCTTTCATTCATTTTGATACATTTTTAAAATGCATATATATCAAGTCCACTGACTTACTTAATACACATATAATTCTCCTTTCCAACTTCTTTTCCTCTTTCCTTAACTATTCCACTCCTCTCTACCATCACTCGTTCCTCTTAATTTAACCTTATACTTTATCTTTTTTTTCCTTATTTGACTCGTTTAGAATAGGTTTGGTGATGATCTTTCACAATGTAAGTTTCTCCCTCAAAATTATCTCCACTTATTTTGGCCTTATCTCTATATGTTAGAATAAGCGATTGTCTACATTAAAATTCTTCAAGAAAATCTTTGAGGTAATTTTGCACTTTACATGGGGTGAATATGTATTTACAATGAGGTAATAAGTCTTTTAGGGTCATGTTATGAAGTTCCATGCCTTTTATCCATACTCCTTATAAGCCTATATAAACTTCAAACTAGATTTAAACTAATATAAGTGAAGGATTCAAAGCTTCTTATTCACTTTGATAAGACACCCTAAGACCACTTACATCATAACTTAAATTTTACATGTTTACAATATTGTTGTCTTGATGCTTCTATATCAACATTCTGAGCTTGGAAATTTTCATGGGCTCCTACTCATGAAGCTTTTGATTTGCCCTTGTTGTCACCATATTATTTTTTCTTTGTCTTCTATCCTCAAATTTTCATATAAATGAACCTGTTCTTTTGATCCATACCTAAACTTAAATTTTTTTTCTTCAAGTCATTCAATAAACTTTATTCTATATAAATTTTATTATGCTCTTCATTCTTTATCCTTATATTTTTCTCTTTCTTTTTATACCTTTTTCTTCTCATTTTATTCTTATCTTCAATTATCCAACTTTCTAGCTCACTTCCATATGAAGTTATTTCTTCAATCTCTACCTGCTCCTATTCAAATGTACCAACTTGCTTAACACACTTTTTATTTACATGCTTTATGTCATAAAAATCTCCTGGAAGATGTTGTTCTCCAAATTTAGCTTCCATCTCAATCTCATTCTTATTTAAACTTGGAACCATTCTTGATATTCCTTCTTAATTATCCCTACATCAAAAATTATTTTATCTTCTTATCATGGAAATGGTCATGAGTTATCCTATGAACTCTTGTCCTACTATACCTATAAAATAAACAAACATGTTAGATGAAAACTCTTCCAATGTATTCTTCTTCCTTCCCCATTCTTGAGGATTTTCATCACTGACTTATTATGTATCCTAAACTTCTTCTTGTCTCAAACTTTCTTTAATATTAAGCTCACCAATGACCTTATCAATTTACTCTAAATCTTCACAAGATTCTACTATAAAAACTAACCTTTTAAGAGGGTTAAACAATTCCTCCAACATCCGCATTTGTTCTTTCAGTGAGAGCTCATCTATCTCTCCACTTTCTTCATCAAAATTAGGACCAATAAACTTAGATTCTATATATTTTTATATTTTACCTTTCATCTTCATTTTATATTTTGTGTAAAATTATTTCTACTCAACATAATTCTCCAAATGGCATTCATTACTTGAATCATTAGTCTTTACCAAAGACATAAAATTAGAAATTTTATGTTCTTCATGTTGTTTCGTAACCTACTCTGGCAATTTCTTCTCTTTGGGTGTCAAATCTAATCCTTATCCTTTTTACAAGTTAACTTTTATAATCATCTCATCACTTGATTCATCAATATTTTCAATTAAATTATTTAATGTATCATTATTCAAATAAATTTATTTACCTTTCACTTCATTGGTATTCTTCTTTTTCTAAATTCTCCTTGGACTTACCTCTATCCTTCAGGTCTTTTCCTCACTTATTTTCACAAGTGGAGTCCTCTTTTTATCCTGAGCTAGCCAAAACTTTATCCCAAAATTTGATTTTTCATGTACTGGTCTTCTATTTGAATTCCCAACTTCAATAACCTTTTGATTGAATCCTACATTCTTCACTTCAACAAATGGTTTCTTCATTCATTTTGGAAATACATACCCATGATTTATTACAAGTTATGGAGTTTTAACATGTCCTTCATTTTTATTCATCTTCACATCAACATTATTATTTTTAGATATAAGATTGAAATTAGAATTCAGCTTTTTAATTACCTATTCCATGGTCTATTACACTGTGTTATTTTCCATCATATTTTATTTGCTTACAATTACCTTTTTTGGTTATACATTTATTTATTTGGCTAGGATACTATTCAAAGCATCATGAAACTCTACACTTTCCTCCATTTCTTTATCAGCATACTAAAATATTTCAATTTCCCTAATGGGAGTTTCTACAACTTGCTCTCTTTCATTCTCAATTCCACTGGTAAAGTCATTTGACTTTATGGACGCTTTGCTTGCCTCATTATTTGAAAACTATAATGACATATCATTGACCTTCTTCTTGAGGTTATCCTTACCTTCATATAAAAAATTAAATATAATATTAAATAGCTAGATTAGAGACCAAAATGTCCCTTTGAGTGCCTCTTTTGCTGACACTCTCATCTTGCTTTTCTCAATTGCTTCTCTTTGCACTTTTCCCTCTTTTCTAAGAACATTATTTATATCTATCTTCTATTATTTACCTAGAAACTCTCCACTCTTCAATCCTCTTTGGCTTGTTTCCACATTTTCATGAAAATCATCTCTTGCCTTCTTTTCTTGACAAGTGACTCTATAGGCCACTTTATTCTTCTCTTCAAATGCCAACTGCATACTTGGCTTATTTCTTTTGACCACTAACTTGCCAAAAGTTCCAATATTTTTAAGTCTAATTTAAGCTTAATTATTTCTCATTCCGTTTTAAAAACTTCTTGCTTGCACTTATTTTTTAGATATGTTGTGGTTTATTTCTTTCTAGAGTGCATAACCTTGCTATGATACCAATAATGATGCAAGTAGTCTTATCCAGTTCCTTAATTTCATGATAATTAATCAGGGACATATTTTTATTCACTATGATTATTTTATTCTTCTCTGACTTTGATCTACTTACATTTTATAGGCATTTGTTCATTCAAACTGAACCCATATTTGATGATAGATAATCCACTATTCACTCATAACTTAAATGCCTTCAAAATAGGTTCAATATTACCAATAAGATAGTCCTTACATGAGTTCCAAATTCAATACCCTCTAATTAAGAATAAATCAAACTATGTCATTTTAGGCATACTTTGGGAGAAGATCATTCACTACTTTCATTATTTTTTTAATTAACACATGACTCAACAATATTACATATAGAAAGATGGCCTTGTTTTCCCCATGCCTGCACATGACCAGGAGCTATAGCAACCAATATCACTAGAATAAAACACCACAAGCCCCAAATCCACTTATAATCATCATATATACAATCCCTTAAATCTTTTTAGAACATAATAGCACCTCTTTTCATCCACCCAAAAACTCAAAATGTTTACAGGTTATGTCATCTATAACAAATTTTTATACAAAAATTCATTGAGTACAAGTCTTAATTTCTTTCTTTATTTTCCTTCATGTAATTATTGTTATCCTCACATCCAGGGTTTAAACCTCCTAAAATAGCCTTTTCATCTAATAGCATTAATGTTATTGCCATATCAATTTATTTTCTTTTCCTTTATTTAACTCAATCGAAGAGATATAATACCACCATTATTTTTTATCTCAGTTATTTCAACTCAATCAGAACCACATTCCATTTTAGTTAAGGATTTCAATAGACTTAGAAAACCCCTCTATGCTTTTAATAGACTATAAATATGCATTTATCTCCATGTTTGGATAGGACATATATATAATATATATGTATTATGGTTATTTTTCTTTGTGGGAATTGGCTCACATCTACATGGAATATTTATCATCTTCTATAACCTATTTAAGCACACATAGTTAGCTATAGACGTGTCTTTGAGTGAAAAAAAAGACTTAATTGAGCGTTCATTAACCTCACCCAACTACCCAAATTATATAACACTAGTCTCGTTGCTTTTGTATGTAATTGATACAAATTCAATCCCACTAAACTCATTTGAGTGAGTCATGACTTAAATTATATTTGCCTTTGGCCTATGCATGCATGTTATATGACTTTCATTCCTGTAAAATTAAATTGACACTAAATCATGCAGAATATTTCAATATTTTAATTCAAATCTTAAAATTATTATGCCTTCATTCAAAATTACACTTTCAAACATTAACAATAACCTTTTTATTAATATATCTTTAAAATAATACAACTCTCCTATCCATATTATGACCTGCAAAACATGACATTATTATCAAATATCCATAAACTCCATACATCAAAATACCACCTTCATAGAGATAAAAAAATGACCTCCCACACATGCAAATACATAAAAATTAACAATAATACAAAAACTATTCTTTCATTCATTATGATGCATTTTTAGAATACATATATAGCAAGTCCACTGACTTACTTAATACACATACAATTCTCCTTTCCAACTTCTTTTCCTCTTTCCTTAACTATTCCACTCCTCTATACCATCACTCATTCCTCTTAATTTAAACTTATACTTTCTCTTTTTTTTCCTTATTTGACTCATTTAGAATAGGTTTGGTGATGATCTTTCACAATGTAAGTTTCTCCCTCAAAATTATCTCCACTTCTTTTGGCCTTATCTCTATATGTTAGAATAAGTGTTTGTTAGGTTAAAATTCTTAAATAAAATACTTGAGGTAATTTTGAATTTTACATGGGGTGAATATGTATTTACAATGAGGTAATAAGTCTTTTAGGGTCATGTTATGAAGTTCTATGCCTTTATCCATACTCCTTATAAGCCTATATAAACTTCAAACTAGACTTAAACTAATATAAGTAAAGCATTCAAAGCTTCTTATTCACTTTGGTAAAACACCCTAAGACCACTTACATCACAACAAAAATTTTACATGTTTACAATATTGTTGTCCTAATGCTCCTATATCAATCTTTTGAGCTTGGAAATTTTCATGGGCTCCTACTCATGAAGCTTTTGATTTGCCCTTGTTGTCACCATATTATTTTTTCTTTGTCTTCTATCCTCAACTTTTCATATAAATGAGCCTGTTCTTTTGATCTGTAACTAAACTTGAACTTTTTATTTTTCTTCTAGTCATTCAATGAACTCTATTCTATAAAAAAATTATTACGCTCTTTAGTCTTTATCCTTCTATTTCGCTCTTTATTTTTATACCTTTTTCTTCTTATTTCCTTCTCAGCTGCAAGCATTCAACTTTCTAGTTCACTTCCATATGAAGTTATTTCTTCAATCTCTGCCTGCTCCTATTCAAATATACCTACTTACTTAACACACTTTTTCTTTACATGCTTTGTGTCATAAAAATCTCCTAGAAGATGTTGTTCTCTAGCTTTAGCTTCCATCTCAATCTCATTCCTATCTAAACTTGGAACCATTCTTGATATTACTTCTTAATTATACCTACATCAAAAATTATTTTATCTTCTTATCCTTGGCATAAGGACTCTTTACTTCATATAAATTTTCATGAGTTATCCTATGAACTCTTGTCCTACTATACCTATAAAATTAACAAACATGATAGATGAAAACTCTTCCAATGTGTTCTTCTTCCTTCCCCATTCTGGAGGATTTTCATCACTGACTTATGTATCCTAAACTTATTCTTGTCTCAGACATTCTTTAATATTAAGCTCTCTAATGACCTTATCAATTTACTCTGAATCTTCACCTGATTCAAATATAGAAACTAACCTTTTATTAGGGTTAAACAATTCCTTCAACATCCTCATTTCTTCTTTCAGTGAGAGCTCATCTATCTCTCCACTTTCTTCATCAAAATTATGACCAACAAACTTAGATTCTATATATTTTTATGTTTTACCTTTCATCTTCATTTTATCTTTTGTGGAAAATTATTTCCACTCAACATCATTCTCTAAATTACCTTCATTACTTGAATCATTAGTCTTTACCAAAGACATAAAATTGGAAATTTTATGTTCTTCATGTTGTTTCATCACCTACTCTAGAAATTTCTTCTCTTTGGGTGTCAAATCTAATCCTTATCCTTTTTACAAGTTAAATTTTATAATCATCTCATCACTTGATTCATCAATATTTTCAATTAAATTATTTAATGCATCATTATTCAAATAAATTTATTTGCCTTTCACTTCACTGGTATTCTTCTTTTTCCAAATTCTCCTTGGACTTACCTCTATCCTTCTATTCTCTTCCTCACTTATTTTGACAACTGGAGTCCTATTTTATCCTGAGCTAGTCAAAACTTTATCCCAAAATTTGATTTTTCATGTACTGGTCTTCTATTTGAATTCCCAGCTTCAATAACCTTTTGATTGAATCCTACATTCTTGCCTTCAACAACTGGTTTCTTCATCCATTTTGGAAATACATACCCATGATTTATTACAAGTTATGGAGTTTTAACATTGCCTTAATTTTGATTCATCTTCACATCAACAATCTTATTTTTTAATATAAGATTGAAATTAGAATTCAACTTTTTAATTACCTATTCCATGGTCTGTTGCACTGTCTTATTTTCCATCATATTTTGTTTTCTTAAAATTACCTTTTTCAGGTATACATTTATTTCTTTGGATAGGATATTATTCATAGCATCATGAAACTCTACACTTTCCTCCATTTCTTTATTAGCATACTAAAGGATTTCAATTTCCTTTTTGGGAGTTTCTACAACTTGTTTTCTTTCATTCTCAATTCCACTGGTAAAGTCATTTGACTTTATGGACACTTTGCTTGCCTCATTCTTTGAAAACTATAATGACATATCTTTGACCTTCTTCTTGTGGTTATCCTTACGTTCATATAAAAATTTAAATATAATGTTAAATATCTATATTAGAGACCAAAATGTCCGTTTGAGTGCCTCTTTTGCTGACACTCTCATCTTGCTTTTCTCAAGTGCTTCTCTCTGCACTTTTCCCTCTTTTCTAAGAACCTTATTTATATCTATCTTCTATTGTTTACCTATAAACTCTCCACTCTTCAATCCTCTTTGGCTTGTTTCCACTTGTTTCATGGCAATCATCTCTTGCCTTCTTTTCTTGACAAGTGACTCTATAGGCCACTTCATTCTTCTCTTCAAATGCCAACTACATGCTTGGCTTCTTTTTTTTTACCACTGACTTGCCAAAAGTTCCAATATTTTTAAGTCTAATTTAAGATTAATTATTTCTCTTTCAATTTTAAAAACTTCTTGCTTGCACTTATTTTTTAGATATGTTGTGGTTTATTTCTTTCTAGAGTGCACATCTTTGATCTGATATCAATAATGATGTAAGCAGTCTTATCTAGTTCCTTCATTTATTGATAATTAATCAGGGACATGTTTTTATTCACTACGATTATTTTATTCTTCTCTAACTTTGATCTACTTACATTTTATAGGCCTTTTTTCATTCAAACTGAACACTTCTTTGATGATAGATAATCCACTATTCACTCACAACTTAAATACCTTCAAAATAGGTTAAATATTACCAATAAGATAGTCCTTACATGAGTTCAAAATTCAATTCCCTCTAATTTAGATCAAATCAAACTATGTCATTTTGGACATACTTTGGGAGAAGATCATTCACTACTTTCACTATTTTTTTAATTGACACATGACTCAATAATATTGCATATAACAAGATGGCCTTGTTTTCCTCATGCCTGCATATGACCAAGACCTATAACAACCAAGATCACCAACATACAACACCATAAGCCCCAAATCCACCTATAATCATGATATATAAAATCCCTTAAATCTTTTTAGAATATAGTAACACCTCTTTTCATCCACCCAAAAACACAAAATGTTTGCAGGTTACGTCATCTGTAACAAATTTTTATACAAAAATTCATTGAGTACAAGTCTTAATTTCTTTCTTGCTTTTCCTTCACATAATTATTTTTATCCTCACATCCAAGCTTCAAACCTCCTAAAATAGCCTTTTCATCTAAGAGCATTAATGTTATTTCCATATCAATTTATTTTCTTTTCTTTTCTTTAATTCAATCCAAGAGATATAATACCACCAATCTTTTTTATCTTATTTGTTTCAACTCAATCGAAACCACATTCCATTTCAATCAAGGATTTAAATAGACTTAGAAAACCCCTCTACACTTTCAACAGACTATAAATATGCATTTATCTCCATGTCTAGATAGGACATATATATAATATATATGTATTATGGTTGTGTTTATTTGGGGGAACTACCTCACATCCATGGCATTTTTATCTTCTTATATAACCTATTTAATCACACACAGTCCGATATAAATGTGTCCTTGAGTGAAACAAAAGACTTAATTGAGCATTCATTAACCTCACCCAACTACCCAAATTATATAACACCAGTCTCACTACTTTTATATGTAATTGATACAAATTTAATCCCACTAAACTCATTTGATTGAGTCATGACTTAAATTATATTTGCCTTTGGGATGTGCATGCATGATATATGACCTATGTTCCCACAAAATTAAATTGACACTAATGCATGTATAATATTTCAATATTTTAATTCAAATCTTAAAATTATTACGCCTTCATTCTAACTTACACTTTCAAAAATTAACAATAACCTTTTTATTAATATATCTTACAAATAATACAAGTCTCCTATCCATATTATGACTTGTAAAACATGACATTATTAGCAAATCTACATAGACTCCATACATCAGAATACCAAATTCATAGAGATAACAAAATGACATCCCACACATGTAAATACATAAAAATTAACAATAATAGCAAGTCCATATATAGCATATTAGCAAATCTCCATAGACTCCATACATCAGAATACCAACTTCATAGAGATAACAAAATGACCTCCCACACATGCAAATACATAAAAATTAACAATAATAGCAAGTCCATATATAGCAAGTCCACTGACTTACTTAATACACATATATTTCTCCTTTCCAACATCTTTTCCTCTTTCCTTAACTATTCCACTCCTCTCTACCATGACTCATTCCTCTTAATTTAAACTTATACTTTATCTTTTTTTTCCTTATTTGACTTGTTTAGAATATTTTTGGTGATTATCTTTCACAATGTAAGTTTCTCCCTCAAAATTATCTCCACTTCTTTTGGTCTTATCTCTATATGTTAGAATAAGCGTTTGTCTACATTAAAATTCTTAAAGAAAATATTTGAGATAAATTTTCACTTTACATGGGGTGAATATGTGTTTACAATGAGGTAATAAGTCTTTTAGGGTCATGTTATGAAGTTATATGCCTTCTATCCATACTCCTTATAAGCCTATATAAACTTCAAACTAGATTTAAACTAATACAAGTGAAGCATTCAAAGCTTCTTATTCACTTTGGTAAGACACCCTAAGACCTCTTACATCAAAACTTAAATTTTACATGTTTACAATATTGTTGTCCTGATGCTCCTGTATCAATCTTCCAAGCTTGGAAATTTTCATGGGCTCCTTCTCATGAAGCTTTTTATTTTCCCTGTTGTCACCATATTATTTTTTCTTTGTCTTCTATCCTCAAATTTTCATATAAATGAACCTATTATTTTGATACATACTTGAACTTGAACTTTTTCTTTTTCTTCTAGTCATTCAATGAACTCTATTCTGTAAAATTTTTATTATGCTCTTCAGTCTTTATCCTTCTATTTCTCTCTTTATTTTTATACCTTTTTCTTCTCATTTCCTTCTTAGCTACAAGCATCCAACTTTCTAGATCACTTCCATATGAATTTATTTCTTCAATCTCTACCTGCTCCTATTCAAATGCACCAACTTACTTAACACACTTTTTCTTTACATGATTTGTGTCATAAAAAGATCTTAGAAGATGTTTTCATCTAGATTTAGCTTCCATCTCAATCTCATTCCTATCTAAACTTGAAACCATTCTTGATATTCCTTCTTAATTATCCCTACATCAAAAATTATTTTATCTTCTTATCCTTGGCATAAGGACTCTTGCTTCATGGAAATGTTCATGAGTTATCCTGTGAACTCTTGTCCTACTATACCTATAAAATAAACAAACATGTTAGATGAAAACTCTTCTAATGTGTTCTTCTTCCTTCCCCATTCTGGAGGATTTTCATCACTAACTTATGTATCCGAAACTTATTATTGTCTTAGACTTTCTTTAATATTAAGCTCTCTAATGACCTTATCAATTTACTATGAATCTTCACCTGATTCTACTATAGAAACTAACCTTTTAAGAGGGTTAAACAATTCCTCCAACATCCTAATTTCTTATTTCAATGAGAGTTCATCTATCTCTCCACTTTCTTCATCAAAATTAGGACCAACAAACTTAGATTATATATCTTTTTATGTTTTACCTTTCATCTTCATTTTATCTTTTATGGAAACTTCTTTCCACTCAACATCATTCTCCAAATGACCTTCATTACTTGAATCATTAGTCTTTACCAAAGACATAAAATTTGAAATTTTATGTTCTTCATGTTGTTTCATCACCTACTCTGGCAATTGCTTCTCTTTGGGTGTCAAATCTAATCCTTCTCCTTTTTACAAGTTAAATTTTATAATCATCTCATCACTTGATTCATCAGTATTTTCAATTAAATTATTTAATGCATCATTATTCAAATAAATTTTTTTACCTTTCACTTCCCTTGTATTCTTCTTTTTCCAAATTCTCCTTGGACTTACCTCTATCCTTCCAGTCTCTTCCTCACTTATTTTGACAAGTGGAGTCCTCTTTTTATCCTGATCTAGTCAAAACTTTATCCTAAAATCTACTTTTTCATGTATTGGTCTTCTAGTGGAATTCCCAACTTCAATAACCTTTTGATTGAATCCTGCATTCTTCACTTCAACAACTAGTTTCTTCATCCATTTTGGAAATACATACCCATGATTTATTATAAGTTATGGAGTTTTAACATTGCCTTAATTTTGATTCATCTTCACATCAATAATCTTATTTTTAGATATAAGATTGAAATCAGAGTTCAACTTTTTAATTATCTATTCCATGGTCTATTGCACTATCTTATTTTCCATCATATTTTCTTTGTTAATAATTAAATTTTTTGGGTGTACTTCATTTATTTCTTTGGCTGGGATACTATTCAGAGCATCATGAAACTCTACACTTTCTTCCATTTCTTTATCATCATACTTAAGGATTTCAATTCCCTTTCTGGGAGTTTCTACAACTTGCTCTCTTTCATTCTCAATTCCACTATTAAAGTCATTTGACTTCATGGATGTTTTGCTTGCCTCATTCTTTGAAAATTGTAAGGCCTTATCTTTGACCTTCTTCTTGAGGTTCTCCTTACCTTCATATAAAAAAATTAATATAATATTAAATAGTTAGATTAGAGACCAAAATGTCCCTTTGAGTGCCTCTTTTGCTGACACTCTCATCTTGCTTTTCTCAAGTGCTCATTTTTGCACTTTTACCTCCTTTCTAAGAACATTATTTATATCTATCTTATATTTTTTACCTAGAAACTCTCCACTCTTCAATCCTCTTTCATTTTTTTCCACTTGTTTCATGGAAATCATCTCTTGCCTTCTTTTCTTGACAAGTGACTCTATAGGCCACTTTATTCTTCTCTTCAAATGCCAACTGCATGCTTGGCTTATTTCTTTTGACCACTAACTTGCCAAAAGTTCCAATATTTTTAAGTCTAATTTAAGATTAGTTATTTCTCTTTCCATTTTAAAAACTTCTTGCTTGCACTTATTTTTTAGATATGTTGTGTTTTATTTCTTTCTAGAGTGCACAACCTTGCTCTGATACGAATAATGATGCAAGCAGTCTTATCCAGTTCCTTAATTTCTTAATAATTAATCGGGGACATATTTTTACTCACTATGATTATTTTATTCTTCTCTGACATTGATCTACTTACATTTTATAGGCATTTTTCATTCAAACTGAACCCCTCTTTGATGATAGATAATCCACTATTCACTCATAACTTAAATACCTTCAAAATAGGTTCAATATTACCAATAAGATAGTCCTTACATGAGTTCCAAATTCAATACCCTCTAATTAAGAACAAATCAGACTAGTCATTTTGGGCATACTTTGGGAGAAGATCATTCACTGCTTTCACTATTTTTTTATTGAGATGTGACTCAACAATATTGCATATAGCAAGATGGCCTTGTTTTCCCCATACCTAAACATGACTAAGAGTTATAGTAACCAACATCACCAACATACAACACCACAAGCCCAAAATCCACCTATAATCATCATATATCAAATCCCTTAAATCTTTTTAGAATATAATAACACTTCTTTTCATCCACCCAGAAACTCAAAATGTTTGCAGGTTACATCATCTGTAATAACTTTCTATACAAAAATTCATTGAGTACAAGTCTTAATTTCTTTCTTGCTTTTCCTTCACATAATTATTGTTATCCTCACGTCTAGTTTTCAAACCTCCCAAAATATCATTTTCATCTAATAGCATTAATATTATTACCATATCAATTTATTTTCTTTTCTTTTCTTTAACTCAATCCAAGAGATACACTACCACCATTATTTTTTATCTCATTTGTTTCAACTCAATCAGAACCACATTCCATTTTAGTCAAGGATTTCAATGGACTTAGAAAACCCCTATATGCTTTCAACAGACTACAAATATGCATTTATCTCCATGTTTGGATAGGACATATATATAATATATATGTACTATGGTTGTGTTTATTTATGGGAACTTCCTCACATCTACATGGCACCTTTATCTTCTTCTATAACCTATTTAAGCACACACAGTCAGCTATAAATATGTCCCTTAGTGAAAAAAAATATTGAATTGAGCATTCATGCACCTCACCCAATTACCTAAATTATATAACACTAGTCTCACTACTTTTAATTGTAATTGATACAAATTTAAACCTAATAAACTCATTTGAGTGAGTCATGACTTAAATTATATTTTCCTTTAGGTTATCCATGGATGCTATATTACCTACATTCTTGTAAAATTAAATTGACACTAAAGCATGCAGAAGATTTTAATATTCTACTTCAAATCTTGACATTATTACACTTTCATTTGAACTTACACTTTAAAACATTAACAATAACCTTTTTATTAATATATCTTACAAATAATACAACTCTCTTATCCATAATATGGCCTAAAAAACATGATATTATTATCAAATCTCCATGGACTCCATAGATTAGAATACCACCTTCATAGAGATAACAAAATGACCTCCCACACATGCAAATACATAAAAATTAACAATAATCCAAAATTTGTTCTTTCATTTATTTTGATATATTTTCAGAATACATATATAGCAAGTCCACTAACTTAATACATATACAATTCTCCTTTCCAACTTTTTTTCCTCTTTCCTTAATTATTCCTCTCCTCTCTACCATCACTCATTCCTCTTAATTCAAACTTATACTTTCTCTTTTTTTTCCTTATTTGACTCATTTAGAATAGGTTTGGTTATGATCTTTCACAATGTAAGTTTCTACCTCAAAATTCTATCCACTTCTTTTGGCCTTATCTAAATATGTTAGAATAAGCCTTTGTCTATGTTGAAATTCTTTTAGAAATGCTTTGAGGTAATTTTTCACTTTACATGGGGTGAATTTGTGTTTACAGTGAGGTAATAAGTCTTTTAAGGTCATGTTATAAAGTTTCATGCCTATTATACATACTCCTTATAAGCCTAAATAAACTTTAAACTATATTTAAACTAATACAAGTGAAGCATTCAAAGATTCTTATTCACTTTGATAAGACACCCTAAGACCACTTATATCACAAATTAAATTTTACATGTTTATAATATTATTATTCTGATGTTCCTGTATCAACCTTTAGAGCTTGGAAATTTTCATGGGCTCCTGCTCATGAAGCTTTTGATTTGCCCTTGTTATCACCATATTATTTTTTCTTGGTCTTCTATCCTCAATTTTTCATATAAATGAACCTGTTCTTTTTATCCATACTAAACTTGAACTTTTTTTCTTCTAGTCATTCAATGAACTCTATTCAATAAAATTTTTATTATGCTCTTCAATATTTATCCTTCTATTTCTCTCTTTCTTTTTATACCTTTTTATTCTCATTTCCTTCTCAGTTGTAATCATCCAACTTTCTATCTCACTTCCATATGAAGCTATTTCTTCAATCTCTTCTTGTTCCTGTTCAACTGCACCAACTTGCCTAACACACTTTTTCTTTACACGATTTGTGTCATAAAAATCTCCTAGAAGATGTTGTTTTACAACTTTAGCTTCCATACTCAATCTCATTCTTTTCTAAACTTGGAACCATTCTTGATATTCCTTCTTAATTATCCCTACATCAAAAATTATTTTATCTTCTTGTCCTTAGCATAAGGACTATTGCTTAATGGAAATGTTCATGATTTATCTTGTGAACTCTTGTCCCATTATACATATAAAATCAACAAACATGTTAGATGAAAACTCTTCCAATGTGTTCTTCTTCCTTCCCCATTTTGGAGGACTTTCATCACTAACTTGTGTATCTTGAACTTCTTTCCTCAAGATTTATTTATTTTTAAGCTCTCCAATGAGCTTATCAATTTGCTCTAAATCTTCACCTACTTCTTCTATAGAAACTAGCCTTTTAGGAGGGTTAAACAATTCCTCCAACATCCTCATTTCTTCTTTCAGTGAGAGCTCATCTATCTCTCTACTTTCTTCATCAAAATTAGGACCATCAAACTTAGATCCTGTATCTTTTTCTATTTTACCTATCATCTTCATTTTCTCTTTTTTGGAAATTATTTCCACTCAACATCATTCTCTAAATGACCTTCATTACTTGAATCATTAGTCTTTACCAAAGACATAAAATTGGAAATTTTATGTTCTTCATGTTGTTTCATCACCTACTCTGGCAATTGCTTCTCTTTGGAGTTCAAATCTAATCCTTCTCCTTTTTAAAAGTTAAATTTTATAATCATCTCATCACTTGATTCATTAGTATTTTTTATTGAATTATTCAATGCATCATTATTCAAATAAATTTATTTACCTTTCACTTCATTTGTATTCTTCTTTTTCAAATTTCTCCTTGGACTTACCTCTATCCTTCATGTCTCTTCCTCATGTCTTTTGATAGGTGGAGTCCTCTTTTTATCTTGAGCTAGTCCAAACTTTATCCCAAAATTTGCTTTTTCTTGTACTTGTCTTATATTTTAATTCCCAACTTTAATAACCTTTTGATTGATTCCTACATTCTTCACTTCAACAACTAGTTTCTTCATCCATTTTGCAAATACATACCCATGATTTATTAAAAGTTATGGATTTTTAACATTTCCTTCATTTTGATTCATCTTCGCATCAACAATATTATTTTTAGATATAAGATTGAAATCAGAATTCAACTTTTTAATTACCTATTCCATGGTCTGTTGCACTGTCTAATTTTCCATCATATTTTTTTTCTTACAATTACCTTTTTTGGGTGTACTTCATTTACTTCTTTGGTTGGGATACTATTTGGAGCATCATGAAACTCTACACTTTCTTCCATTTCTTTATCAGGATACTAAATTATTTTAATTTCCTTTCTGGGAGTTTCTACAACTTGCTCTCTTTCATTCTCAATTCCATTGTTAAAGTCCTTTGACTTCATGGATGATTTTATTGCCTCATTCTTTTCAAAATGTAAAGCCTTATCTTTGACCTTCTTCTTGAGGTTCTCCTTACCTACATATAAAAATTTAAATATAATGTTAAATAGATAGATTAGAGACCAAAATGTCCCTTTTAGTGCCTCCTTTACTTACAATCTCATCTTGCTTTTCTCAAGTGCTTCTCTCTACACTTTTCCCTATTTTATAAGAACCTTCTTCATATCTATCTTTTGTTGCTTACCTAACAACTCTCCACTCTTCAAGCCTATGTGGCTTGTTTCCACTTGTTTCATGGCAATCATCTCTTGCCTTCTTTTCTTGACAAGTGACTCTATAGGCCACTTCATTCTTCTCTTCAAATGTCAACTGCATGCTTGGCTTCCTTCTTTTGACCACTGACTTGCCAAAAGTTCCAATATTTTTAAGTTTAATTTAATATTAATTATTTATTTTTTTAGTTTACAAGCTTCTTGATTGCACTTATCTTTCAGATATGTTGTTCTTTATTTCTTTCTAAAGTGCACATCCTTGATCTGATAACCAATAATGATGCAAGTAGTCTTATCCAGTTCCTTAATTTCTTGATAATTAATCAGGGACTTTTTTTATTCACTATGATTATTTTATTCTTCTCTAAATTTGATCTACTTACATTTTATAGGCCTCTACTCATTCAAACTGAACCCATATTTGACGATAGATAATCCAATATTCACTCACAAATTAAATACCTTTAAAATAGGTTCAATATTACCAATATCATAGTGCTTAGATGAGTGAAAAATTCAATTCCCTCTAAATAATAATAAATCAGACTATCATTTTTGGCATACTTTGGGAGAAGATCATTCACTGCTTTCACTATTTTTTTTATTGAGATGTGACTCAACAATATTGCATTTAGTAAGATGGCCTTATTTTCCCCATGCGTGCACATGACCAAGAGCTATAGCAACTAAGATTGCCAACATACAACACCACAATCCCCAAATCCACCCATAATCATCATATATTAAATCCCTTAAATCTTTTTAGAATATAATAACACCTCTTTTCATCCACCCAAAAACTCAAAATGTTTGTAAGTTACATCATTTATAACAACTTTTTATACAACAATTTGTTGAGTACAATTCTTCATTTCTTTCTTTATTTTCCTTCATTCAATTCTTGTTATCCTCACATCTAGGGTTCAAAACTCCCAAAGTAGCCTTTTCATCTAACAGTATTAACATTGTTACCATATCAAGTTATGTTATTTTATTTTATTTAACACAATTCAAGAGATACACTACCACCATTATTTTTTATCTCATTTATTTTAACTCAATCATAACCACATTCCATTTTAGTTAAGGATTTCAACAGACTTAGAAAACCCTTCTATGCTTTTAACAAACTACAAATATGCATTTATCTCCATGTCTAGATAGGACATATATATAATGTATATATACTATGGATGTGTTTCTTTATGGGAACTACCTCACATTTGCATGGCACCTTTATCTTCTTCTATAACCTATTTAAGCACACATAATCAACTATAGACGTGTTTTTGAGTGAAACAAAAGACTAAATTGAGTGTTCATGCACCTCACCCAACTACCCAAATTATATAACACTAGTCTCACTACTCTTGAATGTGATTGATGTATTGTTAATCCCAATAAGCTCATTTTAGTGAGTCATGGATTAAATTCTATTCACCTTTGATTTTTGCATGCATGTTATACGACCTACATTCATGTAAAATCAAATTGACACTAAAGCATGCAGAAGATTTCAATATTCTACTTTTAATCTTAGCATTATTATGCCTTCATTTAAACTTACACTTTCAAACATTAACAACATTTTTATTAATATATCTTACAAATAATACAACTCTCTTATCCATATTATGGCTTGTAAAACATAACATTATTAGCAAATCTCCACAGACTCCATAGATCAAAATACCACCTTCACAGTGATAACAAAATGACCTCTCACATATGAAAATACATAAAAATTAACAATAATCCAAAAACTATTCTTTCATTCATTTTGATACATTTTCAGAATACATATATAGCAGGTCTATGGACTTAATACACATATAATTATCCTTTCCAACTTCTTTTCCTCTTTCCTTAACTATTCCTCTCCTCTCTACCATCACTCATTCCTCTTAATTTGAACATAAACTTTTTTTTTCCTTATTTGACTCATTTAGAATAGGTTTGGTGATAATCTTTCACAATGTAAGTTTTTCCCTCAAAATTCTCTCCACTTCTTTTGGTCTTATCTCTATATGTTAGAATAAGCCTTTGTCTACATTGGAATTCTTCTAAAAAAGCTTTGAAGTAATTTTGCACTTTACATGGGGTGAATATGTGTTTATAATGAGGTAATAAGTCTTTTATGGTCATGTTATGAAGTTATATGCCTTTTATCCATACTCCTTACAAGCCTATATAAACTTCAAACTAGATTTAAACTAATACAAGTGAAGTATTCAAAGCTTCTTATTCACTTTGGTAAGACACCCTAAGACCTATTAAATCACAACTTAAATTTTACATGTTTACAATATTATTGTCTTCATGCTCCTGCATTAGTTTATAGCTAATCCACTTAGCTAAGGATCACCATGAATAGATATAATAATCATGAACAATGTTGAATGAACTTTAATTACTGCATCTAAATCATTAATGAAATAGTACAAATTTAGCCATGACTAATACAACATAATAGCCATTGTTGTAGAAGTATAATTAATAAATATTATATTTTTTAATAGTAAATAATAACTTAAATAGTAATACATGATATAAATCTATATAGAGCATAAGTCTCAATGACTCAAGAGTCTCCATGACTCAAGCATCAATATATAATCTCAAGTGTAGTCCCTAGTGTAGTACTATAGTTGAGAGGGAGAGCATCATCTAAGTAATTTTCCACACCATCCATAAATCATAGATCCCCCACACTGTCTCTCAAAAAGGAAATGGACCTCCATTCACAAATGGGTAGATAATGATGATGCATAAATCCATAGTGACAAACCAGAGCCTATGTGTTGTATATATCTAATACATAATGTGTATCATAAAGAAATCTATTCTAATATGATATAACACAAATATGAAAACTATATCAACATATGAAATTATAATGTTTAATTATAAAATTACTTTGGCCAAAGCTTTCAATAATTATTAATCTCTAAGATCAGTCAATTTCATACACACCACTCAATTAGATTACACCTCATCTTGCATTGATGATGCTAATTAATCTAGTGAAATCCATCCACTACTTATTTAGAGTTATAAAAGAGACATTTGGTTAAAATATATAATAATATAAAAACTAATAGATTCATTTGAAATATTTATTTTTAACTGATAAAAATATGCTAAGTATAGAGATATCAAATCCACACATTTAGTTTGTCAAATATAATGCAATGAATCCATAATATCTACTTTATTACTAAATAATAAGTAGAATAAAAAATAGTCTTTAATATAACATAACCATTTGGGTAATGATTTACCTGAACTACCAATTACTTTAATCACAAAGCAACATATAATGTTTTTGATAAGTTAAGGCAGAAAACTAGGGGTTGAACCCTTCATAGAGAAAAAAAGACAAGAAGGCAATCAAACAAAATATGCCTTCAAAGAGACGACAGCACTAGCTGAGAACCAACAGACACAGAAACAAAATAAACAACCAAAAATACCAGAGTCAAAGGGGTCTCTCTTTACATAACCATTGATTTGAGAAGATCATTAATTTTCTTAGTATTCTCCACATTTCCAGTAGGCCCAGTATTACAAACTTCTTTCATAAATGACATATTCAGGAGAATTGTATACTGGAGCCCCTTGGTGAAATTCTACTCCAGCTTCTGAATATGATCCTTCAGGGCACCAATTTTAGATTTCCAATCAATCTCATTCTCTATTTCCTTGTCAGCTTCCCTGACATACATTTTCCCCTTATTGCTATTAGTTTCCATAGTGTCAGCACCATGCTCCTCAGTCACCTCAAAATCCCTAGTCTCCTGCTTCCCTCCAGTGTCCTCAAAAATTTCCTAGATTTCTAGCTCCTTAGATTCTTCCTCCTGGGTTACTTCCTCCAAAGTAATTTTTGAATAATAAATAAGTTTGGCCTTTAGGGTGGCTTTACCATCAATCTACCCTAACCTTCAAACTCTAGAGGAGAAGCCTTCCTTATTAACTTTGGAAGACTTATAAAATTTACCACCTTAGCCCCCCATGACCCTACCCAAATTTTTATGGGTCCGCTTGTGGTCTCCCTAATATTCTCTTCCTCCTCATCAACCTTCCTCTTCTTACCCTTCTTGCTCAAAAAAGAGTCAGGGGTGTCAATAGGGGTCTCATTTGGGGTGGAGAAAGAAACATCTTTAGTTTTGGTAGGAGTAGGGGAAAAATAGGACTCATCAATAGCATCACCAAACACTGGATTGGAAGGAATGTCTCCACTATCAATTCTGATAGTCTTGGATGGCTCAAGGGCTCAATGAAAGTTGTACAAGAAAAAAATGAGGCCCTGGTATAGGGGAATAGGGTTCATATCTGGCTTTTTAGACATTTTTTCTCTCACCCTAAGGACAGAGTGTTTTAAAGAGGAGAGCAAGTAAAAAGGAAAATTAATAATAGCATTGCACCTGAAGTGATTTAACAAAGGGAGATGGTAATTATAGAACCTATTAAATTGACCTTCAAGCATGAATTACTTCATGAGAATGAAGCACACTCTGTCCCATGGCTCAGGTAGTTTAGCACGCTTGAATCCTCCTTGATAAGGGATGAGTTCTTCTCCCTCTCCTAGGAACAATTTATGGCTTGAAAGATCCATAATTTTTGTTTTCCTTTGAATCTTTATCCCCTACATGGTCATTCTTGTGTCCATATCAATCACATATTTAGATATTTCAAAACTAATTTCGCTAATTATGACCTACCTATTTAACCAGGATCTCACAAATTGCTCAAACAAGTTTTCATCGAACCCATTAGGCCTTTCCAGATATGGGCTGATTCCCCCTTCTTTACAATAATGCCAAACTAGTGGTTTATCTTTGAATTCATAGCAAGAGACTAGTTTTATTTGAATTTGGTATCCTCCCATTTTGGATTTGCAGACCCAACCTGTGGAGTTCCTAAATTCAGCCTTCAGCTTTGAAATGGTTGCTAACCCTTGCTTCTGCATATGCATAATGAAGATGTGATGGCTCATTATTTGAAATACCCTATAAAGATGACATTGTCTACTCCCATGCTTGGAAATCATTTCCCATTGATCTTCATAATGAGGCCCACGTGCCTTAACCTCTTGATACAATAAATCATGAATGATTGTCAAAATAGTACAAAATTTATCAAGTTCTAAAATCCATGATGGCCACCTCCAAATGGACCACCTTTGAGAGATATCCTTGTCATAATTTTGACTCATCCTTGATAAGTCATCTCCTTTTGAATAATATCCCTAATGCTTAAGGGAATATGAACACCTTGTCACCACACACTCCAACTTGGAAATTGTTAACCAAGATTGGCATAGGCATCAGCAACACTATTTCCCTCTCTATAAATATGATAAATCTCCACTCTGGAGAACTTATGCAAAAGAAATTAGATATCTATAATTATATATTTTAGCTTAATTCCCACATTTGATGCTTTATTAACTACATTTATGACCATTTTAGAGTCTCCTTGTATACTCAAGTTCCTTATTCCTAGGGATATAGCCAATTTTAACCCCCATAAGAGAGCCATTACTTCAGCATAGTTATTGTTCTGGCATCTTATTCCACCAGCATAGATAGCAATCATCCATCCTTTATCATTCCTTATAATTCCTCCTCCACTAGCTTTACCATCAAACTTGGATGCCCCATCAAAGTTGAGTTTCATCTAGTTAGGCTTTAGGGGAATCCATTTAGTATTTAGTCTCTGTAGAATTTTGGAGTTATTATACTCAAGGATCTGGTTTAAAACCCTCCATTTGGCTGTAATTTGGTTTTCAATTTGAGATAGGGGTTTCTCCAGAGCATGAATATGGGCTGTGGTGACACTTTCCACAAGGGTCTTAACAAAGGAATGAAACACCTAAGATGCATTTCTAGCAATGTCCCTAAAAATTATGTGGTTACACTTTTTCCATAAAATCCAACTCAAACATGGTAGAGTTTGCTTCCATAATTCCATAAGCCAAGGATGTGTGAAGGTTGGATTCCAACTGAGGATTACTTCTTTAAGGTCAGAATTATAGACCCATTCAATACCAAAGTTATTAAGTATTGCGCCCCATAATTCTCAGGCAAAATCATAGTGGATGAAGAGGTGTGAAACTAATTCTTTTTTAAACCACACAAAAAACATCTATTAACCAAGGTAAACCCTCTCTTTTGAAGATTATCCTGTGTTAGGATTTTGTTATGAGCAATAGCCCACTAGAACATGTTAATTTTTGGGATAAGTTTATAATTCCAAACCTTTTTCTATACATCTTTATTCTGAGCCTCAGAAATGAGCAGATGGTAAGCAGACTTGACAAAAAATGATCCATTCTTATCTAGCCACCAGTACTATTCATCTTCACAAGGGAAGAGAGGGATTCTAATCTCTTGAACGCACTATTGGATCTCCTACACTCTAAGGAAAAGCTCAGGCTAGTGATCATAGTAGTCCAATAGATTTTTCTAGCTCCGCATCTCATTGTTATTTTCCATATAATCACTGACTCTATCTCCAAAAAATTGAGTAGCCAAGTCAGCAATCTCTCCATAGTTTCCTTGTGTGATGAGAGCCTTGTCCTTTAACCAGATATCATCCCAAAATTTAATATGCTAGCCATTTCCTAGTTTCCATCTAATTCCTTGCTTAAGAAGGCTTCTACTTTTTAGCATTTTATTCCATATCACAGATCCCTAGGGTAATCCCATCTGCTGAAGAAAGTTGGAATCATCAGTGCTATGCATGTATTTGGCATACATTATTTCTCCCCAATCATTATTTTTATGGATTAGGTTCCAACTAATTTTTGAGAGAAGGGCTTTGTTCATGTTCTTGATAGACCTAATATTGAGTCAACCATGAGATTTTGGAAGACACACTTTTTCCCATCTGACTAAAGACATTCTCTATTTGTCTTCCACCCCCATCCATAAAAATTTTCTTTGAATCTATTCTAATTTGTCAGTAAAATATGCAAGAATTTTAAAAAGAGATAGGAAATATGTAGGAATACCTTATAGCAAGGCCCGAAGAAGTTACAATTTACCAGCACTGCTGAGGAGTTTCCCTTCCAACCAAGAAGTTTCCTCTACATTCTTTCCACAATTCCATTCCAAAAACTAGGAGATACCTCTTTGACTATGAGTGGGAGACCCAAGTAGGTAGCTAGTAGAGCAGCTTTAACACATTCTAAAATATCAATGATTATATGTCTAAGGTCATTAGGAGTGTTGAATAAATACACATTGCTTTTTTGGAAATTTATCCTTTGCCCAGACTCTATGGCATAATTATTTAAGATATTCTTCCATCTTCTAGCTTCAATCACCGATGAGATGCCAAAAAAGATGGTATCATCCACAAACTGCTGCACCACCATAGGATAAAGGGAGGAGGTAGGTTTAATGCCCACTAACTTTTTTGAGGCTATATCTGCTTGTATGTATCTTACCAATACCTCTGCCATTATGATGAATAAGTACAGGGAGAGAGGGTCTCCCTGGTGAATTCCTCTTAAAGATGAGAAAAACCCTCTAGGTACACCATTTACCAAAACCAAAAAAAATTTAGAAGAGACAGCGTTCCATATCAAGCGAGACATTTTATCATTAAACCCAAATTTTCTAATGACTTGGAACAGAAACGTCCATGAGACTCTATCATATGCTTTAGAAATATCTAGCTTGAGAACCATACCAGGGATTCTGCTCTTATCCATGGAGTGAATAGTCTCATGTGTGGTGATCATAGCATCAAGAATCTACTTGCCCAGACAAAACCTTTTTGTGTAGGAGAAATAATTTTGTCTAGTAAAAGTTGAATCCTCATAACCAGCACTTTAGTACATAACTGATAAACAGTGTTGCATAGACTAATGGGCCTGAAATTAGTAAGGTGTGTAGGTTGTGATTTTTTAGGAACAAGTACTATGAAGGTATTATTAGCTTGTTTCAAAAGTTTACCTGATCTAAAAAAATCATGAATAGCAGCCATAAGATCCGCTCCTACTATCTCCCAATATTCCTAAAAGAATATAGGGGGGAAGCCATCAGGAATCAGGACTTTGAATGCACCCATGGAAAATAAAATAGCATGGACTTCTTCCTTAGATATAGGCTTTAACATCTCCAAATTATCTTCTTCAGTTATCAAATAGGAGATTTTATCAATGAATTGGCTCAAAAGTCTATCATTCCCATCATCATTATTTTCTTCAGTGAGCAAATTTTGAAAGAAAGCCCTGGCTTGTTCCCCTATCTCATTATCTTCAGTTATAATGTCACCATTATCTAGAACTAGCTTTGTTATTGAGTTGGCCTTCCTATGTTTCATGGCTGAGAGATGAAAGAAGGCAGTGTTCCTATCACCCTCTTTAAGCCACTGAACATGAGATTTTTGTTTCCAAAAAACCTCTTCTCTTTCCATAAGATTCTTCCATTCAGAAGAGAAGACATTTTATTCTTATAAAGTGTCTTCAAAATCATCCCCTTGAGCCATTTGTTGCTAAATATCTCTGAGTTTTCCCACTATGTATTTCTTCTGCTAAAAGACCTGCCCAAAGTTGTATTTATTCCATCCATGCACTTCTTGTTTAATATGCTATATTTTTTTGACTATTCTGAACATAGGAGTACCTTGAATAGGAATTTCCCACCATTAGGCCACCATTTGTCTAAAGTCTTTGTGTTTGATCCACATAGCTTTAAAATAGAATGGGGAAGGTCTAGATTGTCCCTGTTCTCTCCAACTGAGGAAGATCGGGCAATGGTCAAACATGGTGCTAGGAAAAGCCCACACATGCATATTATGATAATCATTCCAGTTACTTAAGATAATAAGTCTGTCTAACTTAACATGAATCATTTGATCTCCTCTTCTTCTATTGGACCAGGTAAAATTTTGGTTTTGCAATTCTATATCCAATAATCCCCAGTCATTAATAAATTTATCAAAGTTGAACATGTTGTCTGAGTAATCAATAATCCCACCCTATTTTTCAAAAGGGTATAGAGGAGTGTTAAAATCTCCAGCTAACATCCATCTAGTGTTCTGGGAATTATTCCTGAAACTGCTCAAGTCTATCCATAAATTATGCCTCAATGCTTTGTTATTCGGTCTGTAGACATTGATCAACGACCAGTTCAAAGAGTTCAAAGAGAAATTGATAATAAATAAGTGCTTTTTATAAGCCATAAGAGATCCTTGAATTTTAGCACTAGCCCACATAGTTACAATCCCCCCTGAAGCCCCTTTAGCTGGACTAATGCAAAAAGCAACATATAATGTCATTTCATCCCTGAAATAAACATTATAACATAGGCTTATATAATTGTTCATATTCCACATATATAAGAAAAGACAGTTCAAAAATAGCTTAATACGATCTATAGTTAAATCTCATAAATAACTTATTATAATTTTTTAATCAACATTAAAATATATACAAGCACCCATTTTTACCTTGTCATGGTAATAATGTTTTTAAGCATATCCCAGCATGAACATATGTGTGTGTGTGCGTGCGCACGTGTGCGTGTGCATGTGTGTGTGTGTGTGTGTGTGTGTGCGTGCGCGCGTGTGTGCGTGTGTGCGCGTGCACACGTGTGCGTGTGCAAGTGTGTGTGTGTGTGTGTGTGTGTGTGTGTGTGTGTGTGTGTGTGTGTGTGTGTGTGTGTGTGTGTGTGTGTGTGTGTGTGTGTGTGTGTGTGTGTGTGTGTGTGTGTGTGTGTTTTAAGCATATCCCAACTTAAAAACTATGTGTGTGTGTGTGTGTGTATATATATATATATATGGTATATTCATTTCTAAATTTGTTACATAGTTAACAAATGTATAACTTATACCATGTATATGTATATTTTTAGAACTCTCAATTATGATTTCAATATAGTATAAATACTTTATGTTATACAATATACTATAATAAGACATCCACTGTCAAATGTCTTAGAGTATTCTATATACTCTATGTATACATCCAGCTAAAAAAATACTCCCAAAATCCTTTTATAAACTAGATAAATCCAAATATACTTGTTTCAATAAAACACACATATTTTTATGTGGTTCATCATTCATACACAACTAACCATTTATACCAATTCTATTTATTTAAATTACTCAATCAATTGATTTAATTTTAACATTTAAATTGCATGTATATGATCAAACACATACACTCAACTAACTATGCCCAACTTGGGATTTTTGATATAAAAACCATACTAGACCACATAAACCCCTTCATGCAAAATATATATATTTTCATACCCATTCCTTTCATAAATTACCCAAGACTCTTACCCAAATTATAGACTAATCTGAATATGTAATAATAATACACAATCATAGCTAAACATTTGTGTAGTTTATATTTAATGAATTTAATTGAAATAATAGCTCTACCATAATAACATTAACCTCTTCATGTATATATCTATTCATAAATCTAATTACATATGCAATAGATCATTCATTTACCTACCCATATCTAGGTTATGGATCAAACTGATTTATTCTCAAACTAAAATATGAATAAGTGTGCATGTTAAGGGATTCATAACAGAGTCAAATATAAATACTATTATATTGGTTTAAAATGTACAAATTCATTTGAAATTTGAATCAAATAGAATTCCATTCTAAAATAAAACTTTGAGTTCATTTATATAGGTACCCTATAACTATTTATATTTAACACATATAATGTATTTTGAAAGCCCCCAAATTTCTAGGATACAAGTATATATATATATATATATATATATATATATATATATATATATATATATATATATATATATATATATATATATATATATATATATTTACAAATATATATAAGTATATATATCATTTGTTCATATTAAGTATATTCATATGTGTGTGTATATTCATATTCCATTTTGTATAAATAACACATACATCTATACCCAAAATATAATTAGGGTTATACACAGTCAAACCCTCATATAACCCAAAATTTCAATCTATTTTTTATATACCTTAATGAATATATATAATAATTGGTTTGACAAAAAAACTATGTTGAACCAAACCAAATATATCCTTTAATAAAATAATCATTCCATTATTGAACGTGTATTTTCAAATTGAAAAATGAGTTTAAGATAGAGCTTATTTGTAGCTAAAATAACCATGGCAATTCCTATAGCTCTACCTAATTCCATTAGTTTTACCTTGGGTTGGATGTAGGAATTTTTGGAGGGTTAATCCTTCTACATGGCCCTACATATATCCCTATTTAATTTTCCATAACATTTCAAACAAGTGAAAAACCCAATAACCATTTCAATTCCAAAATCCATCAATCATTACATACTAGAATTTTAAGTATAATACTAACAAGTGTTTATTATTATGCTAAGGAAGTTGTATTTACTCTTTTTCCTTAACTTGAACTCTCGTTCTCTTTCTTCCTACTATTCCCCATATGTGTGCCTCCCACTCCTCCTTCTCCTTTCTTTTAATCATTTCCATCACCTTACTCGACATGAATTTCTCCTTCATTCTCATTAGACAAACCCCATTAAAAATATGCATGCCAAAATAGCTCAACAAAACCCCCACTAAGCTATAGTACACCACCATATTTTAATTACAATACCAATCTATGTTTATTATTATGTCAAGGAATTCATATTTACTCTTTTTCCTTAACTCAAACTCTCCTTCTCTTTTTACCTATTATTCTGCACATGTGTGCCTCCCACTCCTCCTTATCCATTCTTTTATTCATTTCCATCACCTTACTTGACATGAATTTCTCCTTCATTCTAATAGACAAAACCCATTAAAAATATGCATGCCAGATTAGCTCAATAGAACCCCCACTAAGCTACAGTGCACGACCATTTTTCATGTAATCCATAACTAATTTGCATCATCATTTTTTATAAGAATGATGGTTAACTAAAGTTAACGACTGATTGGAAACCTTAATCATCTTGAAACTTCCCAATGACTCAATAAAATAATCATTATATATCCTTTAAAAATGTAACAACCCCACTAAGTTTTACTGGAATATTGCAATAAAAAAAATTAATTAAATACACATATTCAATATATAGATTTCACCATGAGAAACCTAACTAGTGATCTTTAACTAACTATATTAATTTAGTTAACCAAAATATTTATAGTTCATCCACTTAACTAAGGATCACCATGAACAGATATAGTAATCATGAGCAATAATGAAAAAATAACAAATACTACATCTAATCATTAATGAAATAGTAGAAATTTAGCCATGATTGATACAATATTATAGCCACTACTATAGAAGTGTAATGTATAAATATTAAAAAATTTATCAATACATAATAATATCTCAAATGATAAAACATGATACAAATCTCCATAGAGCAGAGTCTCCATGAATCAAGTATCAATATTTAATCTCAATTGTAGTCCCTAGTATAGTACTCCAACTGGGAAGGAGAGCATCATCCGAGTGATTTTCACAGCAAACATGGACCATAGATCCCCCACACTCTCTCCCAAACAAGGGTATGTCCCTCCCTTCATGGATGGGTAGATAATGATGGTGTGGGAATCCAGAGTAACAAAATAAAACTTGTGTGTTAAATATATCTAATACATAATGTATACCATAAAAAAATCCATTCTAATATGATATCGCACAAATATGAAAACTATATCAACATATGAAATGACAATGTTTAATAAAAAAATTACTTTGGCTAAAGTTTTTAATAATAAATGATTTATAGGATCAATCAAATTTATACACACCACTCAATAGGATTACCCCTAATCTTGCATTGATGGCACTAATTAAGCCAATGAAATCTACCCATTGTTATTTTAGGGTCATGAATGAGAGATTCGATAAAAATAAAAAATAAAAATAGATTCATTCAAAATAATTCTCTATTGCTAATAAAAATTAAGCCAAGTACATAAATATCACATACATTCATTTAGTCTATCAAATGAAAGGCAATGAATCCATTGTTAGGTGTGTGGAGCTAAAAGCTTCACCAAGGAGCATACACAAACAGGTTCGGGTCTACATAGACGCCGACGTCGGTCAGGAGCGACCGACGTCGGTCAGTTGCAGTTACAGAGGCGCCGACGTCGGCAGTATGGTCGGCCGGCGACGGTCACAGGCGAATAGGCAGGAACCGACGTCGGTTACCTGTGTGTCCAGAAAGCGATTTCTGAGGACAGAAGCGAGTGTTTGCATGATGAGTTTGAGTTGTAGACTCAAGCTCGCGTCTCTATTGTTAGCAATATTATTTTTAGAGCCCTTGTTGAAGAGGCTTAACTGTTTGTTGTAAGAGCATGCTCAAGTTTCCTATTTCTATATGTAGGAGAGATCTTCTAAGCTATTGTATGAGTGTGTAATAGAGTATGAGTAGAACATTGTGAATGTTTGAAGGACAGTACTTGAGAGAGAGCTCTTGAGGAATAGAGATCTAGTGAGAGATCTTGTGTGCATCTGAGAGAGGTGTGGAAGAACAAAGTTCTTCATTTGTATTCCTATTGTAAAGAGTTTTTAATACAAGTTTTCAGGGTGTTTTCTTGTATATCTTGTTTAGTGCTATTTATCATTTCAGTTACTTATCTATCTGATTTATTTCCGCATTTATTGCTTTCACAAGTGTAATCCATTGTTGGTTGATCCCCAACAAGTGGTATCAGAGCTCAGGTTCACTAACAGGTGGTTTAGATCTGTGTAGTGTGTTCGGATTACAGGTTGCTCACAGGGATTTCTGTTTGAGTGGGAGAAGCAATGGCAGAGGAAAGTAAGTTGAGAATGGAAAAGTTTAATGGCAAGAACTATCAGCACTGGAGAATGCAGATAGAGGACTATCTGTATCAGAAGGATCTTTACTTACCGTTAGGTGGGATAGCAAAGAAGCCCAAGGACATGGAGGATGAAGAATGGGAAGTTCTTGACAGAAAGGCTCTTGGGTCTATAAGACTGAGTCTGGCCTCCACTGTGATATCTAATTTGTCACAGGAAAAAACTACGGTAGAGTTAATGACCACGTTATCAAATTTGTATGAAAAACCCTCCGCTTCAAATAAGGTATATTTGATGAAGCAATTATTTAATTTGCATATGCAAGAAGGTGGATCTGTTTCTAATCACCTGAATGATTTCCATGGTATTGTTAATTAGTTAAGTTTTGTTAATATTGTATTTGAAGATGAAATAAAGGCTCTTTTAATATTATGTTCTTTGCCTGAAAGCTGGCATGGCTTGGTAATGGCAGTTTCTAATACTGCTTCTGCTTCAAATATTTTAAAAGTAGAGATGTGGTTAGTGTTATTTTGAATGAGGAAATTCGCAGGAAATGCACAGAAGAGACATCTGGGACATCCGGGAATGCTTTAAATCTCGAGAGCAGAGGAAGGCAAAAAGAAAGGAGCAAGAGGAGATCAAGATCTAAGTCTAAGGGAAGAGGCAGATCCAAATCCAGGAATGGCAGAAGGCCACAATGCTGGAACTGTGGAAACTTGGGGCACATAAGCAGAGATTGCTGGTCAAAGCCTAAGGAGGATAATCAGCACGAAGGAAAGGAAGAGACAAAGGTTGCAGGTATTGCACAGGATGCTCTTATTTTGTCTTTGCATAATAATATAGAATCTTGGGTATTAGATTCTGGTGCATCTTTCCATGCTACCCCTAACAGAGAATATTTCAGTGACTATGTCCATGGAGATTTTGGAATAGTGTACTTAGGGGATGATGAGCCTTGTAAGATTATTGGCAAAGGTAAAGTGTAGCTAAAGATGCAGAATGGCAACACATGGGTGTTGAGGGATGTGATGCATGTTCCTAGTTTGAAGAGAAATCTGATTTCTGCAGGTAAGCTAGGTGATGAGGGTTGTATAGTAACTCTCACAGCAGATTTTTGGAAAGTGACCAAGGGTGCACTTGTTATGGCTAGAGGTAAGAGAGAAGGTACTCTCTATTTGTTTAATTGTATTACTAACAAATCTCCTTCAGTTTTATCTACTTCAGATGTGGATGCTAAATTGTGGCACTCAAGGCTTGGCCACATGAGTGAGAAGGGGATGTCAATCCTTAAGTCTAAAGGTATGCTTTCAGATTTGAAAAGTATGGATCTAGAATTTTGTGAGCATTGTGTGTTTGGAAAATAGAAAAGGGTTAGTTTTCTAAAGACTGGGTCTACTAAGAAAAGGCAGAAGTTGCAGCTTGTTCACACAGACGTGTGGGGACCGGCTCAGGTAGCCTCTATTGGCGGATCACAGTACTATGTTACATTCATAGATGACGCCACAAGAAAGGTATGGATCTACTGTATTAAAAAGAAATCTGATGTTTTTGAGACTTTTAAGATTTGGAAAGCCATGGTTGAGAATGAAACAGGCAAAAGATTAAAGTGCTTGAGATCTGATAATGGTGGTGAGTTCTGCAGTCTCAAGTTCAAATTGTATTGTTACATAAATGGAATCCGTAGGCAAAGGACGGTTCCAAGGACACCTCAGCAGAATGGTATTGCTGAAAGAATGAACAGAACTATCATGGAGCGTGCAAGATGTATGAGATTGCATGCAGGGTTGCCCTTAGAGTTTTGGGCAGAAGCAGTTGACACCGCAGTGTACCTGATCAACAGAGGACCCTCTACAGCTCTGGATGGTGGAATTCCAGAAGAGGCATGGACAGGTAAAAAGGTAGATCTCTCATATCTCAAAGTTTTTGGTTGTGAAGCCTTTGTGCACATAGATAAGGAAAATAGAAAGAAGCTTGATGCTAAGTCTATGAGGTGCACGTTTATAGGCTATGGCTCAGATGATTTTGGTTTCAGATTTTGGAATCTAGGAACTAACAAGGTAATTAGGAGCCATGATGTTGTTTTCAATGAAAGAGTGATGTGCAGTGATCAGATAAGGAAGCTAGATCAAGCTGGGCAGAGCAATAATGAGTTGGACGAAGTTATGGTCCAAAATGAGCTCGCGGGAAAAAGAAATAATCACTTACAGGAAAACACAGAGACCGACGTCGGCAGGTTTGGAACCGGCGTTGGCTGTACAGAAACTGATGTCGGTCATACAGAGACCGACGTCGGCAGACCAGGCACCAGCGTCGGCCAGGAAGAACCGGCGTCGGCCAGTAACAGGTCTACAGGTGGCCGAGGTCGGTCACTGTCAGAAAATTTGGGTGGACAGATTGTTGAAAACGAGTCCAAGACACCAATCAGGAGGTCTGAAAGGGTAAGTAAGCCTCCAATTAGATATTCTCCTTCTTTATATTATTTATTGCTAACCGATGGTGGAGAACCAGAAAGTTTTGAAGAAGCTTTACAGGTGGAGTCCAGGAGTAAGTGGGAGCATGGCATGGTTGAGGAGATGGAGTCCTTAAGAGAGAACCAAACATGGGATTTGGTTGAATTGCCAGCTGGTAAGAGAACACTGAAGAACAGGTGGACTTACAGGTTGAAGGAAGGTGAGGATGGATAGATGAGGTATAAGGCCAGATTGGTTGTAAAAGGATTTGCACAAAATCCAGGTATTGACTTTGGTGAGATTTTTTCTCCTGTTGTTAAGATGACTTCTATAAGGGTTGTATTGTCTTTGGTTGCTTTTGAGGATTTGCATCTTGAGCAGCTAGATGTTAAGACAGCATTTCTTCATGGAGATTTGGATGAGGAAATTTACATGGAACAGCCAGAAGGTTTCGAGGTCAAGGGTAAGGAGAAACTAGTGTGCAGGTTAAAGAAAAGCTTGTATGGCCTCAAGCAAGCTCCTAGGCAATGGTACTTGAAATTTGACAGGTTTATGACTAAGCATGGCTACAGTAGGTGTCAATCAGACCATTGTGTATATTTTAAAAGATTTGATAACGGTAGATATATTATTCTATTGTTGTATGTAGATGACATGCTGGTTGCAGGGTCTCACATGCAGGATATCTCAGAGCTTAAGGTGAAGTTAGCTCAAACGTTTGCTATGAAGGATTTGGGAGCAGCTAAGAAAATCCTTGGCATGAGCATTAAGAGAGACAGAGAAAATCACAGGTTGATATTGTCTCAAGAAGATTATGTGGACAAGGTGTTGAAACGGTTCAATATGCAGGATGCGAAACCGGTAAGCACACCTTTGGCTGGACATTTCAAGTTAAGTAAAGAACAATGTCCCAATTCACATGATGAGGTAGAGTACATGAATAAGGTTCCATATTCTTCCACGGTAGGAAGTTTGATGTATGCAATGGTGTGTACTAGACCAGATATTGCCCAAGCAGTGGGAGTAGTAAGCAGGTATATGGCCAATCCAGGAAAGGAACATTGGAAAGCAGTACAATGGATCCTTAGATATCTGAGAGGAACCAGCAGTAGACACTTATGCTATGGAGGTTCAGATACTTCTCTACATGGCTATGTAGATTCAGATATGGCAGGGGATTTGGATGGCAGGAGGAGCACCACAGGTTATGTTTTTACTATAGGTGGAACGGCAGTTAGTTGGATTTCTAAGTTGCAGAAGGTTGTAGCCTTGTCAACTACAGAAGCAGAATATATTGCAGCCACAGAAGCTAGCAAGGAGATGATATGGATGACACGGTTCATGGAAGAGCTTGGAAGGGAGCATGGGAGTTGCAGATTGCATAGTGACAGTTAGAGTGCAATCCATTTGGCTAAGAACTCAGCTTTTCATTCTAGAACCAAGCACATACAGCTAAGGTACCACTTCATACGGCAGGTATTGGAAGATGGTGAGTTGAAGCTGGAGAAGATCCATACAGACAAGAATCCTGCTGATATGCTAACAAAGCCAGTTACTAAGGAGAAGTTGAATCTTCATTCAACTTCTGTTGGTCTTCATGATTGAGTTGAAGATGGAGGAGCTAGAAGATGTTGTACAGGTACTGGTGCAGCTGGTTTATCTCCAAGTGGGAGATTGTTAGGTGTGTGGAGCTAAAAGCTTCACCAAGGAGCATACACAAATAGGTTCGGGTCTACACAGATGCCGGCGTCGGTCAGGAGCGACCGACGTCGGTCAGTTGCAGTTACAGAGGCATCGACGTCGGTAGTATGGTCGGCCGGCGACGGTCACAGGCAAATAGGCAGGAACCGACGTCGGTTACCTGTGTGTCCAGAAAGCGATTTCTGAGGATAGAAGCGAGTGTTTGCATGATGAGTTTGAGTTGTAGACTCAAGCTCGCGTCTCTATTGTTAGCAATATTATTTTTAGAGCCCTTGTTGAAGAGGCTTAACTGTTTGTTGTAAGAGCATGCTCAAGTTTCCTATTTCTATATGTAGGAGAGATCTTCTAAGCTATTGTATGAGTGTGTAATAGAGTATGAGTAGAACATTGTGAATGTTTGAAGGACAGTACTTGAGAGAGAGCTCTTGAGGAATAAAGATCTAGTGAGAGATCTTGTGTGCATCTGAGAGAGGTGTGGAAGAACAAAGTTCTTCATTTGTATTCCTATTGTAAAGAGTTTTTAATACAAGTTTTCAGGGTGTTTTCTTGTATATCTTGTTTAGTGCTATTTATCATTTCAGTTACTTATCTATCTGATTTATTTCCGCATTTATTGCTTTCACAAGTGTAATCCATTGTTGGTTGATCCCCAACATCCATAACATCTAGTTTATTACATATAATAAACAAAATCCAAAAATAGTACTCAATATAAAATACCATCTGGGTAATGATTTATCTAGACTGCCAGTTACTTAAACCACAAAGTAACTTATAATTTTATTTCTCCACCAAACAAGCATTATATCACAGGCTTAATAAACTATTCATATTCCACATATAACAAAAGCCAGTCCAAAATGTCATAGATGCTTAATATTTAAAATCTTAAATACATTATTATAATGCTTTTATACAAACATTAAAATATATACAAGATACATTTACATTTAGTTATGATAATCATATTTATATACATAACACATCTGTATCCATTAATATATATATATATATGAATGGTAACTAAGTAAAAAATTATACCATATATATATATATATATATATATATATATATATATATATATATATATATATATATATATATATATTCTAAATTCTCGCATATAAATACTTCATTTTATATAGTGTACTTATAAGATGACATCCACTATCATTCATCTTAGAGTATACAGTATACACTAAGTATATTGTATATCAAGCTAATTATATACTTAGTGTATACTGTATACTCTAAGATGAATGATAGTGGATGTCATCTTAGGAGTAAACTATATAAAATGAAGTATTTATATGTGAGAATTTAGAATATATATATATATATATATATATATATATATATATTCTAAATTCTCACATATAAATACTTCATTTTATATAGTGTACTCCTGTGTGTTTTATTTATCAAAGACAATGGGAATTTCTCATTTTAAAGAAAGAGGTTATGGGTCCTTTGTTGTTAAGCTAACTATATACTTAGTGTATACTGTATACTCTAAGATGAATGATAGTGGATGTCATCTTAGGAGTACACTATATAAAATGAAGTATTTATATGTGAGAATTTAGAATATTGAAAGGATATATGTAGGGCCTTTAGAAAATTTGAAGGGATGTCATCTATGGAGTACACTATATAATTAAACCCATATACTCAGTCATTTCATCAACTATTCAAGACTCTTTCTCAATTCAAAGACAAAATTAAATTATATAATATTACACAGTTGTATTTAAATATAAGTGTAGTTCATAATTATAATGAATAGAATCATACTAAACTATGACTTGTATATTAAAATGTTTTTGGGTATTTTATTTTGCATAAAACTAAATGCATAACCTATAATTTCTTATTTGTCTACTCGTAATTGTGTTACACAAAGTGACTACACTGAAGTTCTTGAATCCATATATAAACAAGTATGAATAATACAAGATTTCACAACATAACCCATAGTTTAAACTATAATTTTTCCCTATATGTATAATTTTGTTTGAATCTAAATCTAAATAAAACCAATTGAAACCATAAACTCCAATTAACCAAACCAAGTAACTTCATCTTTTAAATGTAATACATAAAGTCACCCATTAAAGTCTGGCAATTTAAAATACAGCTATATATAACTAGGTTGATATATATTCATTTAGGTATTTTGAAAGATAGATTTAAAAAAACTAACTGTATGGGTATTAAACTATGTAAACAAATTAAAGTTTTTGGATTTAAAAATGTGGGTTTCAGGGACTGTGAATATATACACAAATATATAAATAAGTATATACTTTGTTAAATTTGATGATATATATATATATATATCATCAAATTTAACAAAGTATATACTTATTTATATATTTGTGTATATATTCACAGTCCCTGAAACCCACATTTTTAAATCCAAAAATTTAAATTTGTTTACATAGTTTAATACCCATACAATTAAATGTTTTAAATCTATCTTCAAAATACCTTAATGAATATATATCAACCTAGTTTTAAATAACTAGATCGAACCACAATGTATATACCCACCAAGAATATCTTTCCATTGTTGAATAGAGTTTTCAAATTGAGATAGGAATTTAGGACAAAATTTCATAAAAGCCTATAATAGTCATGGCCAACTTTATAGCTCTACTCAACCTCCTCAAGTTACCCTAGGATGGATGTAGATTTTTGTGGAGGTTGATCCTTCCATAAGGCCCTACATATATCCCTTCAAATTTTCCAAATATTTCATGTAATTAAAAAACTAGTAACCTTAACAATTCAAAAACCCATTCAATATTTTACACACAATAATTGAATTACAAAACCTACCTATGAATAACAAAGAAGATGTATATAATCATTTTTCCCTTCCTTCAAACTGTCACTTTCTTCTCTTTCTATATATCCTCCTTTATATACAGTGTGTCATCCCTTTCATATCCCCCATTGTATTCTTTTTATTCTTTTCCATAAACCTACTCACCTTCCAATTCTCCACCATTAATTATAGATTAAACTGACTCAAAACTATGCATGCCCTAATAGCTCAACCAACTCCACAATCTACCACCATGCAAACATAGTAACCTCCATGATTTTTTTCAAAATGATGTGTAATCAAAGTCAATAGATGATTAGAAACCCTAATCATATTGAGGCTTCTATTAAAATCCCCAAATAATCATTTTATAATCCATATTATATTTGCATGATATTGACTTAACAAACCATCCAAATAAATAATTAAACCACAAGTCACAAATTTCATGTTATCCCATGCAATGACTATTGACTTAGTCAATATTATCTTTCCATGAAAAGTTGACCACTCGACTAACGTATTAACTATATAGTATAGAAATACTAAATGTATTCAAAGACTATAGTTTAATGTAACAATGCCATCACAAACAAACACTTTGAAAATATAATGATGTCCCAAATCATTTAACAATTATAACCAATATCTAATGTACTTTGAATTTGAAACCTTTGATCATACATTTAATCAAATACCATGACTTTTAAAACAATGTTATTTATATATTTTGACATTAGAATAAACATATATGTATATCGTAATAATAATCTTTAACTATTATTACTATATCTTATAGATCCAATAATAATGATGGAATCCTTTTATACTTATTAATGCATACATAACATCAAAATTTTATAATATACAGCGATTCTTAATAAGTTTGTAAGGTAAGTGTAAACATATATGAATGCACTCATTCAACCAAGCAATTGCATAAAACAAGATAAGCTACATAAGATTACTAAATTAGCAAAAACACTTCAAATAATTCAACATGATCATTAACTTCAACTAGATTGGTGAAAACATAAAATATTATATCACTCATTTAAACATAAAACAAAGCATATTATGACTATCCATCAAATAATTAATCACACAATCATGAAATATAAATGTGGTATTTGTAAGAGTTTTTGGATTCATTATTTGTTGTCCCCTAATGTCTTCATCTAAACCACCCTCTCCAATGATGACCTCCCCCCATCACACTCTGAGAGAAGAATTTGTCCTGCATCCACCTCACAACAATGAAAGTAGTTAGCCCAAAACATCATTATATCCACAAAATAATGTGGTATAATTAAAAAACATGATCACAATATACATAATGTAAAATTACTGCTAACTCATACCAAACTAATCATGTAAATTAAGCAAAATAAATTGTCCCATAATCAACATATGTCATTAAGCTTAATCAAATATTAATTAATTAACTAACTAATCAACCATAATAATCCATGTATCAAACAAGTTATTTATCCTAGAGAGAAATTAGGATGTGACATAAAATATGCATGCCCTTGACTTAAATCAAATCCATCATTGACTTCACTTATGCTATCCAAAACCAAATAAATGACTAGTCATAATCACTAATATTATTCCATGTAATGTTAGCCATTGGCAATTCAATATTCATTATCTTTCCATACAATGTCAACTATAGACTATTTAATTAACATAATGACTATATAACATGGGTAAAATAAATATAAATTTAAAAAAACTATTATTAATTATTAAAGTCATCCAAATCAAACATTATGCATTTGACCTCAAACTCATAAGTTAACCCTCTAGGTTTAAATAATAACCCATAGACTTTAGCAAATAATTTGACAAACAAAATGACATTTATACAATTGTTTCACAGTGTTATTATTCTATAACACCTTGAATTACATTATATTTATTTTATAGCATTATAAATTCAAAACATATATCTTGTTTTACTATGCCAAAATCATTCATTAATACTTAACAAAGTGCTTATAATTCATTTAGTCTTTTACAGGTTTATATTACTATTAAAATCAATAATAGTAACCTTTTAAATGTAAATAGTCACTTAAAAATTGACTCAAATAAGTAATAGCATACATCGATTATTTATAACAAATAATCCAAAAAAGCATTTTTAAATGAATATTTAACTATGTACAACATCATAGTAAATTATATTAAACTAGTTAGGCACAAATTTATCAAATCAACTAACTAATAACATCAACAACAACTAGATTAGTGAAATCATATAATCATATAAACTGAGTTGAGAACACAAAATATCATAATAGAAAACAAATCATATTATAACTAACTCAAATAATTAATCAAAAAATATGATATATTACTGTGGTGTGTGCATGGTTTTTTGGTTTTGCTCTCTGTCATCCCCCAACATCTCCATCTACACCACCCTCTTTGATGATGATCTCCCTCCATCACACTTTGAGAGTTGGATATGTCCTGAATCCACCTCAAAACAATAAAGGTAGTTAGCTTGAAACATAAATATATCCATAAAATACTATTATATAATTAACAATTATGATCATAATGTACAGAATAAAAAGTATACCTATCTCATAGCAAACCAATCATGTAAATTAAGAAATATATAATTGTTCCATAATCAGCATATGATATAAATCTTAATCAAATAAAATTTAATCAACTTAAAACCATTATAATCCATATATCAAACATGTTATTTATCTTTGAGAGAAATCATGATATGACATCTTTTCCCCCAAAGCTAGTCATCATCCTAATGACATTATTTCAAACATAAGTTTTGAATTTAAAACATTATTCAATAGAAAATAAAATAATATGCAAAAGTAAATCAAGTAAACAAATGTAGAAATAACTTTGAAAACTCATTATAGTCCTCCCAAGTAGCACTATCTTCATAATGTTGGTCCCACTGGACCTTGCACTATGACACTTCTCTATTATGTAAATTGAGTTTGTGAGTATCAATTATTTTGATTGGTTTTACTATGACCACCCCAAGATCCAAAAACTTCAAATCATTTCAATCCAACACATGTGAAGGATCAGCAACATACTTTTTAAGATAAAACACATGGAAAACATTATGCAAAAGAGCTAGAGCTGATGGCAATGCAAGCCTATACACTACAAGATTGACCACTTCCAAAACCTCAAAGGGTCCCACATGTCTTAGTGAAATTTTTTTAGACTTCAAAAATTTAATAAAACTTTTATAAGGCTTAACCTGTAGAAACACTTTATCACCTATAGAAAACTACCTAGTTATACTCTTCAGATTAGCACAACTTTTCTATCTATTATTGTCATCATCCAAACTTTTTCTGATTGTTCTAAATTACTCTTCTATTTCTAAATTAATCTCAAATCCAACTACTACCATGTATTCTAACCTATCCTAATTGATTGGTGTTCTACATATCCTTCCATACAATACCTCAAATGGAGTCATCTTCAATGTTAATTGTTATGAGTTTTTGTAAACAAACTCAACCAATGAAAGTTAATCCTCCTATTTGTATTATTAATCCATGCAATACATATTAAGGATATCTTCAAAAACTTGGCTAACTCACACTATATGTCCATCAGTTTGTTGGTGATAAGCAATGCTAAAATTCAACTATGCACCTAGACTTAAATTTAGAGTTAACCAAAACTTAGAAGTCATCCCCATATCTCAATCCAAAATGATTTTCTCTATAAAACCATGCAATTGATACACTTCTTTCATAAAACTCTTCATAAACATAGATGCATCATCTATCAAGTTGCTCGGTATAAAGTGGGCTACCTTGGTTAGTTTATCAACCATAACCAATATCATATCATATTGGTTTTGTGATAACATCAACTCTTGGATGAATTTCATACTAATCATCTACCACTTTCATTCTATAATATCATGTGGATATATCGATCCATCTAAATGTACATGTTCATTTTTCAAACACTAACATTCTAGATAATGAGACATAAAATATATTGCATCTCTCTTGATTCCTTTCCAAAAATAGAGTGATCTAAGCTCAGCCATGAGATTGGTTATTCCTATATGTCTTGAATATGGGGCATTATGTAGTTTCTTTAGCACTGTGCTCTTAAAATTCCCTTTATTAGGAACATACATCTTACCATTGTACTTTAAAAGACCATCACTCTCTACTTTGAATCCCTTATACCTAGGATTATGAGCATTCTCAGACAATGCTTTCCTAACCTGATCATAGAATTCATCTCATGATGATAATTTGATTACCCAATCTCAAAAAGTACTCATAATAATATCCATGGCCACTATGAACCTCCTATATCTCAGAGCATTCACTACTCTGTTCTCCTTACCTTTGATATAATTAATATCAAAATCATAGTTAGAAAAAAACTCTAACCATGATCTTTAATGAGCATTTAGGTTTGGTTGGGTGAAGATGTACTTGAGTCCTAAGTTATTAGTCTTGAGCTTAAATAGTTTCCCTAATAGATAATGCCTCCAAACTTATAAATCATGCACAATTTTCACAAGTTCTAGTTCATGAAGGGCATAATTCACCTCATATGGCTTTAGTTTTTTAGACTCATAGGCTACCACTGAGCCATTTTGCATAAGAACTCCTCCAAGTCCATCCCCAGATGCATCGATAATCACTAAGAAATGATAATTAGGATTGAGAACTCTTAGCACTAGTGATGAAGTAATCCTCCTTTTTAGTTATTGAAAACCTATCTCACACTTATTTGACTAGATGAAACTCTAATTATTCCACTAGAGAGAGGTGATTGGATTATTTATCTTAGAGAAATTTATAATTAATTTCTTGTAATAGCCCGCCAATCTCATGAAACTCCTTACTTCATGTATATTCCTTGGTGTTGTTCACTCCATTATGAATCTTATCTTTGTTGGATCCACTCAAATACCATTTAGAAAGATAATATGTCCCAAATACTACACTTTCTCTTGAAAAATGCATATTTAGACAACTTGCCATACAACATGCATTTTTGTAAATGCTGAAACTAGTTCTAGATGTTATAGGTGATCTTACTCATCCTTAGAATAAATAAGGATTTCGTCTAGAAAGATCAAAACAAAATGATCTAGATAATCTCTAAACACATTGCTCATAAGATTCATAAATGTTTCTGGAGCATTTTTAAATCTAAATGGTAACACTATGAATTAGTAGTGCCCATATCAGGTTTTGAATGTTTCTTTTGGAATATCCTCTTCACAAATTCTTAATTGATGATACCTTGATCTAAGATCCATCTTATAAAATATTTTTTTCCCTTGAATTTAATCAAAGAGATCATCATGGTGTGGCAAAAAATATCTATTCTTAATCATTTCTTTATTCAACATCATGTAATCTATACACATGTGAAGATTTCTATCCTTCTTGACAAAGCCAACTAGTGAACCCCATAGTGACACACTTGTTTGAATAATCCCTTTCAATAATAAATTCTAAAGTTATGCCTTTAAATCAGTTAATTTAATGGTTTTCATTCTATATGACACCTTGAATTGTGGTTCTAATTCAGGTATGATATTAATAAAGAAATCAAACTCACTCTTGGGTGGTAATCCTGGTAATTATTTTGAAAACACATTATGAAAGTTTCTTAGAAAATTATAATATTATATGGATGGTTAGTTAGACTCCTCCATCTCATTTCTCTTAATGACAAATGCCTGGCATCCCTTCCTTTGATTTTTTTTGAGTTGAATTGCATAAATATACCTTAGCTTCAACTCCCTTTTCTCACCCTGAAGTTGTGTTTGATTTATGAAATCATCTTAACACTCAACCTTATTTAGATAATAGTCAACCTTAGCTTTATGATTTGTAATCCAATTGAATCCTAGGATTACATCATATGACCCCAATGGTGTTGCAAAAATATCAAATATTTTATTAAATTTAGGAAACCTAATCTTTGTTTTGACTAGACACTTGTCAACTTTAACCTTTGACTCATTCTCATACTACACCAACCATGCATCTACCATAACTCTAGCTTTTATAGATAATTTCCTAAGCATTATAGGAGTAATGAAACACTCACTAGTGCATGTGTCAATTAAAATAGAAACTAGATGACTGAATAAAATACATGAGTATTCTATGGGTGAATCTTGATAATCAGTCTAATAATTATCAATAGCTACATGAATATGTTGTTGGAATGTACCTTGATGAGAAGAAGAATCCTTTCTCTTTGACTTTTTTTGAGGACATTTTCGAGCATAATGGTCACCTCCACATATGAAGCAACCAATTGGTCCTTTTTTATCAGATTATTAGTTTCCCTTAATACTACCTCTAAAACCAGTACTAAGTTTTATGTTCCCTAAACCACTGTTAAACTTGGCATTTTGATTCTTGAAAAGACTCTTGGAGTCTCCACGCCTTTGCTTCCAATTCTTCTTCTTGAAATCTAGTTTAGAACTTCCAAACTTATTTTTGAACTTATCTCTGACTTGAGTAAGAGATTTCAATTTTTATTCCTTCTTGACTACCTTCTCGAACACTTGATCCATGGTAGATGGACCATGTACATCTACTTCACAACTAATTTATGGTTTTAATCCCATGATGAATTTCCTCATTTTGAACCTCTCATATGCTTGATACTGAGATATATACTTAAGTAGCTTAGTGAATTGCTCCTATTATTCATTTATCAATAAATCTCCTTTCTTAAGATTCTAAAAATCCATAATCTTTTGATTTAAGTACAACTATGGAAGCCATCATGACCTAAACAATTCCATAAATCATTATTAAGTGGTGGTAGTTGTCGAGGTTTATCTTAAGCTTCTTATTTACCCACTAAGTTACTATTTTATCAATAAGTTGATAAGCTCCCCTAACTACTTTTATGACTCTAGAATAATTTTTAATATCTAAATATTTCTCTATTTTTGTCATCCATGCTTCAGCTCCATCTCCCAATATAGTTCCATCAAACTTGGGTGGATTAACCTTTTTCATATCCCATGCCAACTCTATAACTACTCAAGCTCTCACATATTTTGGCACTTCATCTTGCCTCTGCTCATTAGGATTATTTTCAGGTTCCTCCTAAGTATTCTCCTCTTAATGGCCATGCACTTCCTGTTATAGGGCTAAAATTTAGTCCCTAGTCTCTTGCATGGTCACAAGGTTTTGGTCCAATTTTGCATCTTATCTAGTGACAAACTAATTTGGATCAAAAGGGGCTTTGATATTTGAAGTAGCCTCACCTATTGGTCTATCATGCACCATTATTCTTTCTATTTATTAGGATAATAAGTTTGCATTATCAAACACATTAAATCCTAGATTTTGAACCTCGACTATAATACCACAATGTAACAACCCCACTAAGTTTTACCAAAATATAGTAAATTTTTTTACATTAATTACACACATTCATATTCAATATTTCACCCAAAAAAAATTTAATTAGTGATCTTTAATTAACTACATTTATTTAGTTAACCATAAGGTTTATAGCTAATCCATTTAGCTAAGGATCACCATGAATATTTATAATAATCATGAACAATGTTGAATAGACAATAATTATTGCATCTAAATCATTAATGAAATAATACAAATTTAGCCACAACTAATAAAATAGTACAGCCACTACTACATAAGTATAATGAATAAATATTAATTTTTTTAGCAATAAATAATGTCTCAAATAGTAATACATGATACAAAGTTCCATAAAGCATGAGTCTCCACGACTCAAGTATCAATCTACAGTCTCTAGTATAGTACTCTAGTTGGGAGGGAGAACACCATCTGAGTGATTTTCCACACCAACCATGGACCTTAAATCCCCCACACTATCTCCCAACAAGGAAATGACCCTCCCTTCATTTATGGGTAGATAATGATAGTGTAGGAATCTAGAGTGACAAAATAGAACCCATGTGTTTTAGATATCTAATACATAATGTGTATCATAAAGAAATCCATTCTAACATGATATCACACACATATGAAAACTATATCAACATATGAAATGACAATGTTTACTTATAACATTACTCTATCCAAAGCTTTCAATAATTAATTATCTCTATGACCAGTCAATTTCATACACACCACTCAATTAGATTATACCTCATCTTGCATTGATGGCACTAATTAAGCCAGTCGAATCTATCCATTTATTATTTAGAGTCATAAATGAGATATTTGGTTAAAATATATAATAATATAAAAACTAATAAATTCATTCAAAATATTTCATTTTAGTTGATAAAAATATGCTAAGTATAAAAATATCGAATACACACATTTATTCTGTCAAATGTGATGTAATGAATCCATAACATCTAACTTATTACTAAATAATAAATAGAATGAAAAATATTCCTTAATATAACATATCATCTAGGTAATGATTTATCTATACTGCTAATTACTTTAATCACAAAGTAACTTATAATGATATTTCATCCCCAAAACAAACATTATAACATAAGCTTATATAATTGTTCATATTCTAAATATATAATAAAATCCAATCCAAAAACATCTTAATATGCTCTATAATTAAGTCTCATAAAACTTATTCAAATACTTTTAATCAACATTAAAATATATACAAGCACCCTTTTTTACTTTGTCATGGTAATAATGTTTTTAATCATATCCCAGTTGTGAACATAGTAGAGAAATGTATAACTTATACCATATATATGTATATTTTTAAAACTCTCAAGTATTATTTCAATACAATATAAATACTTTATTGTATATAATATACTCTAAGAAGACATCCACTATCAAATGTCTTAGAGTATTTCATATACTCTTAAGTATGCATCCAACTAAAAAAATATTCCCAAAACCCTTCTATAAACTAGATAAATCTCAATATACTTGTTTCACTAAAACACATATATTTTCATGTGATTTACCATTCATATGTATCCAACCATTTATACCAATTTTGCTTATTCAAATTACTCAATCAAACAATTCAAATTAACATTTAAATTACATGTGTATAATCAAACACATACACTTAGTTGACTATGCCCAACTTTGGGTTTCAAATATAACAACTCAGACTTGACCACATAAACCCCTTCATATATATATATATATATATAGACACACACACACACACACACACACACATTTGAGTAAGAGTCTTTCACAGTTGATGAAAGGACTGGGTATGTATAATGTGTAAGAGTCTTTCATAGTTGATGAAAGGACTACGTATGTGTGTGTGTGTATATATATATATATAATTACATACCCAGTCCTTTCATCAACTGTGCAAGACTCTTACTCGAATCATAGACTAATTTGAATATGTAATAATAATACATAATCATAGATAAACATTTGTGTATTTCATATATAATAAATTCAATTGAAATCATAGCTCTACCATACCAACATTAACCTCTTTATGCATATATCTATGTATAAATTTGAGCATACAAATAATAGTTCCTTCATTCACCTACTTGTATGCAAGTGATGGCTCTAACTAATTTATTTTCAAACCCAAATATGAATAAGTATGCAAGTTATGGGATTCATAACAAATTTGAATAGATACTATGATCTTGGTTTAAAATTTATAAAATCATTTGAAATCTAAAGTAAATAGAATTCCATTTGAAACCAAAACTTTGAGTTCATCTATATAGGTACCCTAAAATTGGCTATATTTAACACATATAATTTCTTTCGAAAACCCCTAAATTTTTATGATAGAAGTATATATATATATATATATATATATATATATATATATATATATATATATATATATATATATATATATATAAAATTAGTTCAAATTGAGTATATACATACATACATATATATATATATATATATATATATATATATATATGTATGTATGTATGTATGTATGTATGTATCTTCATAGTACATTTTATATAAATAACCCATACATATATACCTAAAATCCAATTAGGGTTATACACAGTCGAGCCCTCATACAACCCAAAATTTCAATCTATTTTTTTTAATACCTTAATGAATATATATCATATATGGTTTGATAATAAAACTATGTTAAGCCAAATAAAATATACCCTTTAATAAAATAATCATTCCATGATTGAATGAGTATTTTTGAATTGAAAGAGGAGTTTAAGATAGAGCTTATTTATATCCAAAATAATCATGGCAATTCCTACAGCTCTACCCAATTCCATTAGGTTTACCCTAGGTTGGATGTAGGGTTCTATGGAGGGTCAAGCCTTCTATAAGCCCTACATATAGCCCTTTTAATCTTATATAACATTTCAAATAAATAGAAAGCCCAGTAACCATTTTAATTCCAAAATCCATCAATCATTACACATAGGAATTTTAAGTATAGTATTGACATGTGTTTATTATTATGTTGTGGAAACCATATTTCTCTTTTTCCTTAAATTTAACTCTCCTTATTCTCTTTATACCTAATATTCCTCATATGTGTGCCTCCCACTCCTACTATCCTTTCTTTTATTCATTTTCATCACCTTACTCAACTTGAATTTCTCCGTCATTCTAGATATACAAAACCCATTAAAAAAATGCATCCCAGAATAGCTCAAGAAAACCCCCACTAAGCTACAGTCCACCATTTCTCATGTAATTTATAGCTAACTCACATCATCATTTTTTTTAAGAATGATGGTTACCGAAATTCAACAAGTTATTAGAAACCCTAATAAGCTTAAAACTTCCCAATGACTCAATAAAATAATCATTATATATCCTTTATAAATCATACATGCCCTTGAATTAAATCAAAGCCATCATTGACTTCACTTAGGCTATCCAAAACCAAATAAATGATCATTCATAATCACTAATATTATTCCATGCAATGTCGGCCATCGATAAGTTATTAATCACTATCTTTTTATGCAATGTTGACTATCAAATATTCAATTAACATAATGATTATATAGCATGGGTAAAATAAATATGAATTTTAAAAAACTATTATTAATTATTTCCTAGTCATCCAAATCAAAAATTATGCATTCAACCTAAAACTCATAAGTTAACCCTCTAGGTTTAAATAATAACCCATACACTTTAGTAAATAATTTGACAAATGTAATGATGTTTATATAATTATTTCATAGTGATATTATTCTATTACACCTTGCATTATGTTATGTTTATTTCCCAGCGTTATAAATTCAAAACACAAATCTTAGTTTACCATTCCAAAATCATTCATTAATACTTAACAAATATCTTATAATTCATTAAGTATTTTACAGTTTTATATTACTATTAAAATTGATAATAGTAACCTTTTAAACATAAATACTTAATCAAAAATTGACTCAACTAATTAATAACATACATCAATTATTTATAATAAATAATCCAAAAAAGAAATTTTAAATGAATATTTAACTATGTACAACACCGCAGTAAACTATGTTAAACTAGTTAGGCACAGATTTCACAAATCAACTAACTAATAAAATCAACAATAACTAGATTAGTGAAATCATGTAATCACATAAAATAATCAAAGAACACAAAATATCACAATATAAAACAAAGCATACCATAACTATCTAACTCAAAAAATTAATCACAAAATATGATATACTACTATGGTGTGTGCATGGGTTTCTGATTTCACTCTCTATCATCCCCCAATGTATCCATCTACACCACCCTCTCTAATGATGCTCTCTCTCTCTCTATCACACTCTGAGGGATGGATATGTCCTTCATCCACCTCACAAAAATGAAGGTAGTTATCTAAAAATACAAATATATCCATAAAATATTTTTGTATAATTAACAAACATGATCATAATGTATAGAATAAAAAGTACATCTCATAGCAAACAAATCATGTAAATTAAGAAACATCTAATTATCCCCTAATTATCACATGACGCAAAAATTTATTAAATAATAGTTAATCAACTAAAAACCATAATAATCCATGGATAAAATAGTTTATTTGACTTAGAGAGAAATTAAGATGTGACAGTTTTGGAATAATTAGGTTATTATCCCCACCCTCAAAAATTGAAAACTTTGTGCAATCTTGGTGATGGATTTTGTAGTAGTAGGAAGAATTCAAAGCACAAAATGCTAAAATAATTATAAGTGGAAAGATAAAAACAAAGGTAGTAAATGAGAAAATTTATGTAGGTAGTCTATTATCCCTAATGAATTGATTGTCACAAATAATAATGAAATGAACAATGATACTATACCAAATTATGAAAGTCAAATTATCAATTATAATAGTATACCTAATTATAATGCAATTACACATTCAAATTTTACTATTTTTAATTTTTATGATGATGATAATATGCATGATGATGTGAATTGCATGGATATATGTATTAGATAAACTACTAATGATTAAACTAATATGGAAACACCTATTGGAGAAAGTTACAATGAAGAAAATAATATGTGAACACTGTTGAATAAAAAACCTAATAATGAAGAAAATAATATGGAAACACCAAATCAATCAAATATACCATTAATAACACCTCCTAGGATTTACAAAGAAAAATAATGTATTTAATTAAAATTAATGGATCCATTTTGAAACCAATGCCTAAAAAATTATCTGAGTGCCATATGAGAAGAAAATTTAAAATAATTTGGGATTGACACTTTCAATATTTAAATAAAATTAAAAGATGTCAATTGTTTATTACATTAATGAAAGTATTTAAGATGAGACCTACAATAAACACCCTAGGATTAAGAACATCTAATATTGATGGTGTAAACAAGGCAATTGTTGAAAATTTACATAATGCATGCCATCAATTAAGTGTAAATAAATGCACCAAAGATGGTAATGTTGCCTGATGTGTTATTATAATTTATTTGGTAAGTGTTAAAACAAATATTAAATGATTGATTATAAAAACAAGGTTAGATTTGCACATAAATATAAAAACACTAATGAATGTAATTGGGAGACATAAAAGACTTGATGTTTATCATAACAGTGACTTGTGGACATTCTTTGGTAGACTCCCACAGAAATGTAAGGTTATAGCTGATGCCCTAAAATATTTAATTGTATAATTTTGGAATGATAACATAAGGGTATCACCTAATATTACATATTTAGTGAAAATAAGAGTAGGTTCTCGTAACTATGAACCATATCCTAAACATTATTTTGGATATTATTCAAACACAATTTTCTCTAAAATTGTCAAAAAATATCCACCTATTTCTATTAATCAAAGGTATTTTGAATTGGCCAAACCCTTTTTATGTGAAAATAAATCACACATGAACTAATTTTTGTTGTAGGTAACATATTGAATTTTCTATGCATTATGATATATTTTGTCATGTTCATTGTACTTTACATAATAACAACATTTTTCAGGAGTGTGGAGTAGAAGCCCACCAAAATCAGCAAGAGAATTCATTCCAATTATTTTTTGTAAAAGACTAGATGGTCAATTATTTTATAGCAGTACATGTTTAGATGGAAGTTGCAACATTTGTGCTGGATTGCCAAAATTTAAATCATGTACCCATGAGGAGAGTACACATGAAATTAGACAAGAATTGGTTGGTTTGAGTAAATATAAATTTATCATATATCAAATGAAATATGGAAAGGGATCTAAAAGATGTGATCCTGTTATAGAACTAATACCTATTTCTAAATTTATTGATAAATTTAGGGATGAAGTTATATATGAGTATACAAGGGACACATACAGAGCTTGATGTCTAGAAGAACAATTCAAGTTAAGTAAGGACACAGTCCTGATTGGTAATATTTTTTAGTAGTTGAATTTGCAAATAATTACACATTGCAACCATAAAAAGAGGCTTAGTCACAATACTACAATTTAATATAGTTTTCACTTTTTAAGCATATAGTATTCATGTATTCACCTGATAGTACAGAGAATGATCAAAAAATATTAAGGGAGTACCACTTTTATGTTAAAAATGATCCAAAAGATTTTTTAGATTATGTTCAAGGTTATTTTTATTTATTTTATGGAAAATTGAGTGAAAGTAACATTACTTTCAATAAACATTATATATGGTCACATAAATGCACATCATAATTCAATAATGCACAGATGTTCTACTAGTTGAGCAGGATGCATGTGAGCACTGGTGTACAACATATTTGGAGTTTCACTAAAGCATGTTATGGAAAAGAGGAACATGATGGTGTAATATCATGTGTTAAAAGACTACTTGCAAGAGAAGAGTTTAAGTTTGAAGAGGTTGTTGATTGGTTAGATGCAAAGAACATAGTTAAATGGTGTAATTAATATATGGGCCATGGTGCTCAAAAAAAATCCACTATTCATAGATATTTTTAGCTCATGGAGGATAAAAAATTAGAAATATATCAAGATTTCATGATAGTAATAGGATTGAGTGAGTTGCACTCATTTCGTAGCTCAAACATAGGTTCTTAGATGGTTCATATGATGCACATGACATGCCTTTATTTTGAATGCATATACTTTGTTTTGAATGATTATGAGTCACAATAATGGGTGGATGAATGTATTTCTATACCTCTAGTTCCAATTGAAACTTATCAGGTTCCACTAACATTACAACTTATACAGCTAACATCATCACATGACTTTGACCATGTGTTTGATCTAATGAAACTAAGTACCATATTATATTTAACAAGTGTCTCATGTACTAAATTTGGTAAATATATTAGTATATAATGTTATTAAATTATGTTTTTTATGATGTAGGAATTTTTATGAAATTATTGTAGATGAGGATAATGAGGAGGGAATAGACTATTACTTATGTTGGTGTGTAGAAGACAAAAATAAATTTATTTCTATGGTTACAGATGGGGAAAACATTCACTATCCCATTCGGTCTATTATAGTTACTATAACTTGGATTCAACATTATCTTATGATAAATTCTAATGTATGGTTATTAAATACTTCAAAGTACATAGGAAGATACTTCATTATTCACATCTAGTTATTACAATAATGTTTAGTTGCATAAATATTAGGGTAGACTATTGAAAAGGACTCTATGGAAGGTTCATGAATCTGACCATGAATAAATTTTTATAATATAAAGAATATATCCAATCCTAATGGTTCCTTATATTGAACCCCCAAGCTATGTTGAATTCTCAAATGTAAATGTATTAAATTTTATCAAATTTTATTTATTTCTTAAGCTTTACATATAAATTTCAATTTAACTAGATACTAACATATTTTGTGTAGGTTAGTGGTGCTAAATTAGATTCCACTTTCACATGATTATCACCGTTATTAGATAATTCCATATTCTCAAAGCTATGAGAATATTTTGGTTCTTATAGGTCTGATTGCCAGTTGACAACATTTGTTATCAATATTGCTTGAGGCTAAAATGGGTGATTTATCTCTTAAATATGTGTGCTCAAAGGACAATAATATGGTCCTATACATTATTCTCCACCCTCAATGTGGTGTCAAAGCTATTTTTCAGACACAAGGCCCTAGAGGTAGATATATCCAACTTGGATCGTATGTTGACAACATTTGTTGTCAATATTACTTGAGGCCAGAATGGGTGCTCTGTCTCCTAACTGGGCATGCTTGAAGGATAAAAATGTGGTCCTAGATTTTATTTACCACCTTCAATGTGGTTTAAATTCTATTCTTCAACCACGATGCCCTAGAGGTATATATATCCAATTTGGCTCTCATGTCAACAAAATTTGTTATCAATGTTGCTTGAGGCTAAAATGGGTGCTTTATCTCCTAATCAGGGTTGTTTAGAGGCCAAGAATTTAGTCCTATATGTTATTAACCACACCTAATGTGTTGGTAATTCTATTTTTCATCCATTATGATCCATAGGTACAGATATGTAACTTGGCTTGCATGTTGACAACATTTGTTATTCATGTTGCTTGAGGCTAGAATGGGTGCTTTGTATCCTAACCAGTCATGATCAAAGGATAATAATGTGGTCCTAAAAATTATTTACAACACTTGATATAGGAAGGTTCATGAATATGACCATGAATAAATTTTTATAATATAAATAATATATCCAATCCTAATGGTTCCTTATATTGAACCCCCAAGCTATGTTGAATTCTCAAATGTAAATGTATAAAATTTTATCAAATTTTATTTATTTCTTAAGCTTTACATATAAATTTCAATTTAAATAGATACTAAAATATTTTTTGTAGGTTAGTGGTGCTAAATTAGATTCCACTTTCACATGATTATCGCCATTATTAGATAATTCCATATTCTCAAAGCTATGAGAATCTTTTGGTTCTTATAGGTCTGATTGCCAGTTGACAACATTTGTTATCAATATTGCTTGAGGCTAAAATGGGTGATATATCTCTTAAATATGTGTGCTCAAAGGAAAATAATATGGTTCTATACATTATTCTCCACCCTCAATGTGGTGTCAAAGCTATTTTTCAGCCACAAGGCCCTAGAGGTAGATATATCCAACTTGGATCGTATGTTGACAACATTTGTTGTCAATATTACTTGAGGCCAGAATGGGTGCTCTATCTCCTAACTGGGCATGCTTGAAGGATAAAAATGTGTTCCTAGATTTTATCTACCACCTTCAATGTGGTTTAAATGCTATTCTTCAACCACGATGCCCTAGAGGTATATATATCCAATTTGGCTCTCATGTCAACAAAATTTGTTATCAATGTTGCTTGAGGCTAGAATGGGTGCTTTGTCTCCTAATCAGGGTTGTTTAGAGGCCAAGAATTTAGTCCTATATGTTATTTACCACACCTAATGTGGTGGTAATTCTATTTTTCATCCATTATGATCCATAGGTACAGATATGTAACTTGGCTTGCATGTTGACAACATTTCTTATTCATGTTGCTTGAGGCTAGAATGGATGCTTTGTATCCTAACCAGTCATGATCAAAGGATAATAATGTGGTCCTAAAAATTATTTACAACACTTGATATGGTGTTAATTCTATTTTTATCTATGAGACCCTAGAGGTATAAATATCCAACTTGTCTCACATGTTGAGAACATTTATTGTCAATTTTGCTCAAAGCCAAAATTATTGAAAAGTTACATATCCATGTGGATTCCAAGGCCATGGTAGTGGGAATGCATTTAATTTTCATATCTTGAGATGTTAAAAGAAACATATTTTTATTAAAATCTTCAAGAAGCATAAATGTCTCTTGGGGGAAAATAACTTGTCTCTTAACTACATAAAAGTTGCATTGTAGGATTGATCACAAAATCTTCTTCCATGAGATTGTTAATTATTTTAGGCTCATGGGATTTGATTTATATGTAGAGGACTTAGGCACACATAGGAAGGTTCTTTTGGTTCATGGATATGACTTATAATTTTTATTTTATGCCTATATAAAGTTTACCTAAATAATAAAAAATTTCCCTTATAGGGAAATGTCATCTTGAGGAAAAAATAGGTGTTATATCTCTTAACTAAAAGTGATTATAGGATAAGAATGTAGTTATAGATGTTAATTACCACCCCTAATGTGTTGGATATGCTATTTTTTATCCATGAGGCCTACGAGGTAGATATCTCCAAATCAGCTTACATATCAACAACATTTATTGTCAATATTGCTTGACACTGTAATGGGTACTCTGTCTCCTAATCAAACATGATCAAAGGCCAATAATGACCTTATATTGTGATAAGGGTATTTTATTCCATTATAATTTTTAATTTTGGAATAACATATCATATATAAGTTTGAAAGATTGTAAATAATTAATATGTGATTAAGAATATTTGTTATTATAATGCTTGTTAACCAATCCTAGGGAATGTTAGTGGGGAGATGACTATAAGAGAGGATATTAAGGTGTGTATATGAGTTTTAAGTGGGTACAAGGTGTGAAAGTGGAGGATTATAATTATATAGGTCATCAAGATTAGTCTTCATGAGCTTTCAGGATAGTGCAAAGAATCTTGAGCATTGAAGGAGTTGAGGATAGGTTGGTAAAACCCTTGGAAAGTGATAAGAAGTTAAGAAAGTGTCTATTAATTTATATATTCAATTTGTTTTTTTCTTAGCCTTATAATCCTGTTAAAAACCTAGTTGAGGGTTTGGATGCACCAAAATTCCCATAACTTGTGTTTGGTATATACAAAGGGCATAAAATTGTAATAGTGGGAATGGGTGATTTTAAAGTGTTGAAGGTGGTTTGGAGGTTGAGGTAGGATTATGAGAGAATATATGGCCAAAACTTAGTCCAAAAGAAGCCTAAAACCCTAGTGGGATAGGTCTATAAGAGTGTAGTTTGTGAAATCAAGAAGGGTCTTTAGATCTTAGGAAGAGTTGCAAGAGGTTTTGAGTGAGGTGTTTAAGGTGTTCTAAGGATCACTAGAATAATAAGAGAAGGTATTTCATCCATGTACATCAAGAAGACTAATTTAGGCCTTATACAGATAAGAGCCTAGGTGGAATAAAGGTTAGAAATTGAAGGGATAGAGGTGTAAGGTTGTGACCATAGTTGAGTTAGATTGGAATGAGTATGAGGAGCATAGAAGGAAGGTTGGAAGTGATTAGTAATGCCTTGGATTCAAGATTTAATAGTGAGAGAATGAGTATGAGAGAATGAACTAGGCCTATTACGCCTTGTAACCCAAGTTGTGAAAAAGTGTGAAAGAAGAGAAGGTAAAATTTGAGTTAGGCTAAGGTAAGTTTGGGGGCATGTTTTAAGTCATTTTATGAGGTTGGTAATTATTAGATGCGGTGTTAAGTGTTAAGAGCATGTGGAAGGCAACTAGACTAAGACCTAGTCTAAAAGTCATGTGGAGATTATGAGGAAGATTGAATTCAATGAGGAGAGTGGAGATTTTAGAGTGAGTTGTATCTTGAGAGGTGATTGAGGTGAGTATCAAAAGTTTGAGGAAACATAAGGGAGTTTTGGTGTTGATAAGAAGAGGGTCTAAAGAGAATGTCTATTCTCACTCACTAAAAAAGAGCAAGAACAAGGTATTAATAAAAGGGGCTTTTTAAGATCATAATTTTAATTATAGGTATAAAGGTGTGTGAGTATTTTTTAGTTGGATAAGAGGTGATAAGGTGAATTATTTTTAGGATTACAAGTCTGTGATATGATATTATATGGGATGGACATCAATAAATTTATATTTTTGCATATTTTGAGTCTTTTCAAGTGGAAAATTATGTGAACAGACTGGTAGGAAGTGTGTTAGGGTATGTTTCAAGTGGAAGGAGGTTTTAATAGTCTGTCTAAGTGAAGATATCAAATTCTTAATGCTCTTAGATAGATTAGACTGTTAAAACCCTAGTTGAGGGTTTGGATCCACTAAAAATCCATTTTCTTCTATGTAAATTATGGAAAGAATATGATATTGTGTATAAGGCTTAGGATAGATTTATTTTAAGTGTATAAGTTGAATTTGAGGTCAAATATGGTTTTTAAGGTGAATTATCACAAAAAATCAATTAGATAGAGGCCCAAAATCCTAAAGGGATAATATTAAAAGGGGGCAATGGTGCCAAATGAGTTTGAGCATGGCCTTGAGCCTTTAGAAGAACTTGAGATAAGTTTTGATTCATTTTTTATGTGTTTATAGGTGACATTATAGGAATATAAAATGAGATACAAGAGAAATTGATAGATTTTAGGCTTAGTTAGGCCTAGTCCTTGAAGCAAACAAGGGGTAGTAAGTGGATAAGGTGGAAGGGTGGAGGTCTAAGCTTATGAGAGAAAAAAATTGAGATTGAAATTAGTATTATAATCATGAGAGTGTGGTTAGGAATTATAAATAAGGCCTTAGGGTAAAAAATAATCTTTTTGAACATGAATTGAGCCTACTAAGCCTTGTAGCCCTACTTGCGCAAAAGTGGAAGATAGGGTTCAAGGTTAGAAGCTATTGGAGGTGACTCTAAGTCCATAGATAAGGTAGATGATAATAGGCCTAGACAAGCCTAGAAGGTGTATTGAGAGAGTGAGACAAGATTGATTATAAGCAGAGAGTGGAGATTCTAAAGTGAGTTGAACCTTGAGAGGTGATAAAGGTGAATATCTGAAGTCTAAGGAATGATAAGAGAGTGTTGGTGTTGACAAGAAGATATTCTAATATGGAATTCTATGAACTTAATGGAAAAGATCAAGGAGAAAGTGTTGATCAAGGTGAGTTTGGGATTATCATTATAATCATAAGTATCAAAGGCAGATGTTTTACAGAGGTTTGTGGATGATCATATTTTACTTACATCAAAACCTATTGCTATTACAAGACCAATCCAAGAGAATAGAGTATGAAATATTTTAAACAAAGGTTTGTGAAATAGTATGAACTATATTTAAAATTGGAACAAATTATTGAACAATATATTAACATAATTATACGTATATTTTCCATGCATTTTAACAACATTCAACAAACTAAAATGTTTAAAAAGTGAAATGATGAATAATATATGTATATATATTGTATCCATAAAATCCATAAAGGTGTATAAAATGTGAACACATATAATATTCGAGGTCAATGCCATATAGGGATATACGACATGCCAAAAAATTATACATCAATCCATATAGTCATCAATAAAATGTCATAAGACATGATCTCATAATCATCAAAATACATCACTCTTTTTGCCTTGCTTGTCAAAGAATCTCCCCTAGATTCCTTAATCACAACTGAAGGTGTCTAACTGGATTGACTATGAGTCCTCTTCGACTGTAAACTTGCTTGTAGTTCTAACTGTTCATATGCAAATATTATTAAAAATTATACATGTTGCATCAAGATACTTATACAATTAACATGTTAACTTTTTTAAATCATATAAAAATTATTCATAGGTGCACTTACAGCAAGCTGATAGTCATGGTCAATTTGAGACTGGAAATTAACAAGGTTGATGATAGGTTCATGTTGGTGAATAGGAAAGTGAAACAGATCAGTATTATGAGTCAATGACCTTCTCCTGATGATGTAATGTATAGGTCCCTACAAATGTATATAAACATATAAAATAAAAATTCAAAATTATCTCATAAACTAAATCATTGAAATATAATATGAAAAATTACAAATTAATTTTTCAAACTGTACCATGACACCCCTGTTAATCATTTTAATAAGACTAGAAGATGTCACCAGAGGAGTCTATGTAGATAATTATTTTATGAATCTACTATTTTCACAAGTATATAAGACAATTAAAATAAACACATCCATATTTAAAATTAGAAATTATCTAATATATAACTGGACCATGTACTTTGAAGAGTTATTGTGCAGATTAAATCATAATAGCAACACCTACATTTTTTCCCTCCGTAATAGATGTTAGAGTGTCTTATGTGGTCATCAACTGACCATACAAAATATCATTGTCATTCACTTCAACACACACACACACACACACACACACACACACACACACACACACACACACATATATATATATAATATATATGTATAATGAAAAATAGCATTAATTAATCATTATAAATTACCTCCATATAGTTATAAACTACAGGCGCACTATGAACAACACATGTGCTTCTCTAGACTCCACAAACTTGTTTCAACATAAAAATATTTATTATACATCAAATTAAATTTTAAATTATACAAATATTTTAAATTTAAAAAGTCTAAAATTTATTTTGTAACAATTAAAATATTAAACATACTTGGGAAGTGGTAAGCAAGGTGACCAAATGAAATGTAGATGGTTGAAACATAGAAATATCGATCTCATATAGGCCCATAGAAAAGCCACCATGACTGGACTCCATGAAATCTTCCTCATCTTCATCAAACTAGTGCATTTAGCACCACACAATTTTCATAAGTAATCTCATCAGGTAGCAGTGCTAAAAAAAGGCTCACCACATCCATCCTCCCCAAGAGAAGTATGAGAAACATGTCTTGTATGTTGGATGAGGGTGTCAGTAAGCACCTTAAGTGCATGAAATGTATCAATAGCTATAGTCTCCTTGATCATAGAGGGTAGTGTCTCAAGAGGATGGGGTTTTTAATCATGTCCTCTTGTTGGTTGATTAGGTGCATGCTGTGTACCTAGCCTATCCTATGTAGATCCCTTTACTCTACTTTGGAAATCCAAAAAATCAAAATATTTTGAGATTTCATTTAGCATAAACTCACAATACAATTTTCTTAGAAAATATAGTGGGACCTCATTATTATTTCAAGGTGGGTGATCAAAAACCATCCACCATTGGTCCCAAAAATTATGTTTGATAAAATTATGAGTGAATAAATGGATTAGAATCTATTTATCCATCACATCAACTAATTCCCTAGTCTTCCCATAAATGAATAGGGCACAAATTTGGGCTATGGTTATGTGTTTATCTTTCAAAGCAGCTACTGGTAGTTTCTTGGAATAGTATGTCCTACATCTATTTATATAGTTAGGCCACCTATCAATTTAACCCATTAATGACTCAACTTGATCTACTAATATTTATAGTGTGTTTACTAGGGAAATTTGGTGGGGTATATTTGAATGTGTGTCCCTTAATGACCTAATTACATTCTCAAGTTTGGGCTTTTTTATACTATGTGTCTTGCTAAATCCTCTTGACTACCTTGGAGGGCTTTAGGAAGTATAGGAGGGATAGGAGCATTTTGGAAGTGAGGATGGATTAGAGGGTTTTTTAGGTGAGGAGGGATTAGAGGGTTAGGAGGGATAAGATGGTTTTAAGGGTTAGGTGATGACACATTAGCCACTGCACATGAAGATGTGTGCACTAAAAAGAATAAAAATACAAATAATTTCAAGAAAAGTACAATAATTTTGAAAAAAATAGGGTCTAATTGCACTAAAACATGTTTTCTTACCTCTCCTTTGGCATGATATTATCGAATCAAAGGGTAGATGGATCCAAAATTTGGATTCTTGCTTGCTCAAACTTGTTTATCTAAAATGTGGGTTTTCCCTTCTTTCTCTTGCTCACAGTTTATGCTATGTGAAATTCTAAATGATTTGGCTTTCATGTTTTTTTTATTTTATTAGGTAAAAACTATATACATGGGTATTCCATGTATGTGATTACTCTATGTACGTGGTTTAGCCTTGCTAATGATTGAGGCTAAATTTAAGAACTACATATATGATTCTAATAATCATGTATGTGAAATAGTTTCTAAGGGGGAAAAGTGGAATTATGACCATTTTTTGGCCCCCCAAATTCATGCAAATACCTAACATGAATGGTATGATAACCAAAATGATAATGACCTATGAGATTTTGAATATATTCAATATCCAACACTAAATTATCTTCCACCAGATATACCTTTCAATCATCCACATCTCTTGGATCTGTTATTTGATTTTTAAATTATCATATTCTTCATATATGTGAAAAAATATTAAAAAAATCATATATTTCAAAAAATACAAAATTAGGACCTATGCATGCTTGGGTATTTCATTTACATTAGTAAATTTGTGCATAGTTATTCAATATTTATTTATATCCATTTTTCATATCATATATGTTCTAAAAGTGTACATGAGTGAGTATAGAGCATATAGGTTTCCCTTTGCAAACTTAGTTACAAGTTACTTCATTATATCAAAAACAAAAAACACATTCAGATAGTAGCACTCTATTTAGATAGGAGAACACCATACTATTTTCCATTCACCCTATTATTGTCCCAACGAGCACATGTTTTCATTTCTCAAATATAGACCACACACAAGCCTTCAATAGCTTGTACATATATCAGCAAGCTCATTAGAGACATTTTATACATAGGTTTTATCTTTCTTTGGTTATCCCTTATTGATTATAGCTCATTTTGTTACATGAAATTATATCTATTGATATTGTTCACTCATTAACATACTAATATATAATTGGTTACCTAAGTTACTGAATCTACTAATATTACAAATTGCTTGTGTGGATCAATTACATATGGCATGCATGATTTCCATGTTTAATTTCATGTTTTATGTATTGGATGTATTCTTTGTTTAGCTTGTGGACATTTTAACATGTCCTTGAATGTGGATTTAATACATCATCCTATTGTTCTTTGTGTATGAGGACATTTAAACATGTTTTTTTATGTGAAGACATTTAAACATGTTTTTTTATGTGAAGACATTTTAACATGTCCTTGTGTGTGTTTTCTATGTGTTTGAGTGACATTTGAACATGTGTCTTGTATGTGGCCCCTTGGCCTTATATTGCATTCTTGTGTGCCTTGTGTGTACTCTTTGTTTGTGTGTGTCATGGTCATGACACTTGTGTGCTTGTTTTCTCAATTTTCTAAAATTTTGATGCCATGATGGTTATCATAAATCCTGTAAATTTTTAATTCCATGATGGATATCATGCATCCATCCCCAAGTAGTTCTATTCAACTTATGATACTCAATTTTGATCACTTACCTATGTACCTAAATGTTACATATATCTTGACATGATCACTATATATGCTTATTTATACATGCATCTCACATTACTAGTATGTTTAATATATCTATATGATGATGACATGTTTCTCCATGATATTGTTACTACTAAGACTTACATATTTTACATAACATCTATCATATAAATTTTTAATTTGAGTTAAGCTATTTTGTAGGCTCCATAACTCACCTCAAAAGAGGATTAATACATGCTATTTTTCATAGATATTTAAGCCTACCCATTACATTTCACATACAAACACAAACATAACTTTGTAGTCCTCATATATTAAATCATAAATCATACCCAGAAAGCACTCAGAGAATTAGTTTAGACATTAGCACTCCAAATGGATAGGATCACTTCCCACTATTGTCAAAATAGGGTATTATCATATTATAATTAAAAAAATAGTCATTTATAGAATCCAATAGAATCTCAAATAGTTTAGAATAGTTTTTCAACAAGTTCGCAGGTTTCATATTCTAGAAAATACTCAAATTTAGTCCAAATTTTCTTAGTTTGGGCGTATCATGTTTTCCAAGATAGTCTATAGGTTATTACTCATTATTTAATTTTTTATTACTCAGTCTCAAAATCCATATACATAACATATCATACTGGGGGCATGTGTGTGGCATATGACTTCCTCCTTGCTTGGTATTTGCTCTAATTTCAAAAATGGAGTGGCAATCCATGTCATTCTCCATGATATATACACCAAACCTATATTATACTAGATTTTTTCACCAAATTTTCCACCAATTTATCACCAAAATGGATACTTATTCTATCTACAATAATTGATTTACCAGTTTACACAAATTTTTGAATTAGATCAAATATATTGGGATTCATACAAGGATTCCAAACTAATCATTTCTTTGGGTATGCAATGATGGATTCAATCACACCTTGATTTCTTAATCACACTCACTTATCAATGAGTATTAGAGCATACACAATCCAATCCAAGCTCTTCAACACAAATGAAATCTCCAAGGGTCCTACCCTCTACAGTCACTAGTTTTTCACCATGAAAACATAATGGTTCATGTACCCAATCAGGTGTATTTTTACCTTGTTATTTTTATATAATTTTCTTGTGTTTTATTTATTTATATTAATCTTAAGTAATGGATGATTTTTCATATGTTCATTATAGGTTTGTGTAAAGTATAAATAATCATTGTGGCCTATAGTCAATATTATACTTCACATGTAAATTTAGGTACACACTTTTCCTTTTATTTTAATACTTTCACTTTTTTATTACTAGAATATAATGGGGAAAATGTAGACACATAAATTAACATTTAATCAAATTAATGCACTTTTGACCGCTCTCTTGACACACTTATCTCATAACCTATGTTAGGTCATTTTGACCACTTTTTGCATGATGATTCATTCCTTCAAGTAACCCAAATCATTATAAAATTTCCCTATATAGATCACTCAGGAACCTAGGCTCATCTCTAGAATAAACCATAACTTCAACTTAGTAAATCTTTCCCTTAGGATAATAGCACCATATTTAGATAGGAGCACACTTTGCTATTGTTTGCTCTCAATAGTAGTGTCCTACCAATTAATGACTATTTCCCAAAATTCAAAAGTTTTATAAGGGTTATCATACAATTTTAGGAATATCCATCTAAACTAATTCCAAAAATACCACTATAAAATCACATTTCAAACCCTTTTTCACAAAATATTCTTCTACATTGAAACAAATAAGAATTTTAATTCCACATTGAGGAAAATTTACCATTTCTTCCTATTGTGATTAAATACATCCCTAGTATCCCTGAGGTGAAGTCTAGATACACCTTTAAGGTCATAATTCATGTTGAATAACTTGATCACACTAAGATTGCACCAGCATTTAATATTTTTCACTAGGATTTTACACAAAGCATTTAACATTTTTCACTAGGATTTTACACAAACCATTATAGCATGGGAGAAATACATGGAGTTTGATCCCTCTTTAAAGTATTGGTATGTAAGCAGTATTGAACATAGGGTGTGTTGAGGTCAACCATAATTTATATCATTGTCCCATTTTTACTCCAATATTTCATTTATCTTCTTGTCTATTAAGCTAGGGTTGTCAAGTGGAAAATAGTTACATAGTAGTCCCTGAAGTGAATTGGAATATCTTGCATAGGTCATAGAATAAACCAATGAAGGCAAAAAAAATGTAGAAATATCATCTCTATGTTATCTTCTAGACACCATCACTCCCTAGAGACAATAGTGCCCCCCATTACTATCCAGTCATAATGCTATTATCCAAGAATCTTTCCAGTTCTTGTTCTAATCTACACTCAGTCAACATAGTTTTTTAGTTAGTCTCAAAGCTATAAATAGTCTACGTCTCAATTTTATAGATAATTTTATATTTCTCTTTTGCACTTTCCATATTTAGTATCTTTCCATATTTATAAATTTTTAAATCAATTTGTAGCATTTATTGTATATCTGAAGTAGTCTTATTTTACATAAAAGTTTGTCATATTAGGTAATCCATTTCCCTAGTTTTCCAAAATATGATTAAACACACTACTCCTTCATGAGGGTTAGGGAATTTATTCTCCAACCCATGGTTTGGATAAATACAATTACCTTGGGGAATAATCACCCCAATATCCAAATCTTCAAATACGAACATAATTTAACCACTTACAAGTTTATTCATTCCTCACTCTTCAAATTTTAAATGTTTCATTTATCTAATTTATTTTATATCATTTATTTATTTTGATTTTTACATGAATCATTGCAAGTTTACATGGAGAAATTTTCACATTTGAAAACTTCTCCAAAATACAAATTGTGTTTTCACATTAAGGTATATAATCTTTATCCTTTTACTCTAGCATTTTCTATACTAGAATAAAATTGGGGAATTTTTAGACACTAAAATATGGTATTGTACATTTGGAAATTTTAGTATTGATTTATCTTTACCTTGAATGAATTGTGAATACATGATGACTCTTTCACATCCTTCTATCCCAACCACTTTCCTTTTATGGGCCTGACCTTCCTAATTTACTACCAGTCACCTATAATATTTCCTTATTTTGTGACTTATCTACTTATTATCATTATCAAATTCTCTCATGTTCTTCAGATTATTTTCCTATCTTCATGTATACCTATAGACATACTTATATGGATCCATATTTTTGAAACAGTCCACCTTTGTTGGACTTTTTTGTTCACCAAACAATGGTCATTTTCCAAACTCAAATCATATTTATAGGTTAGCCTATATGTTTTACATGTAGATGGCATAATAATTTACCCAAAGAGTCATATATTTATACATAATAGGATAATCCCATTTCCCCATTTAATATCTAGCATCACTTACCAAGAATAATATATACACATTTTCACATTGAGAGGATCAACCCTAAAGCTCACAAATCATAAATCAATCGTTAGGAACAATGCCTAGCCAAGTCCAAAGCACCTCCAAGCCAAGTCAAGGACCTACTTTCAAGTGTCAAAATCTAGATTATAGGTTGCACCCATACTAGTGGATCATGATTGTATGCATATACTTAAGGGGAAGAACTACATGTGGTTTGATTTCCCTCCTTGAAGTATTGGATACGTAAAAATCACTTAGCCATTTATTGGGGATTGGTTTGGATCAACCCAACCCATCACTCTTTCCTATTTTTATAGTTTAACCTAGTGCAAAAAGTGGAACTAGGGTTTTGAAGTGAAAGATAAAATATTCTAGATATTTTATACACATCAAGCTCCCGATATTACACAGAATAGCAGTTTACAAGTAGGTGTAGTGGCCTACACCAAAATAAAGAGCATAATTTAAAAGGATGCACCTAAAATAAGGCCAACACATACATATGTCTCAAGTGTCTATATCTTAGTAGAATCATTCAAGCATATCTAGATATATAATTTCCTAATCTTAGCAACTCCTTATTCATTTATAGTGTTTCCTACTAATTACACATAGTCTCAGACTTGCATAAACTTGAAATAGGCTAAGTACCTCATCCTTTTTTGTATTTCTATTTATATCAAGTGTAATAATTTAATCACACTTTTTTATATCATTAATATTTCTTTGAGTTAGAAATCTCTTAAATAATATAACTATTCAAAAAAATTATGCTTGTTTGGGTTCATTGATCCAAAATAAGGTAAAACAAATCACTACACATCAATCTCAAGATATACTAGGAAAACATTGGTTAGAATAGATGGAAGTTATAGTTGACATGTCAAATATGTGTATTAATTTCTCCTATGAAATGAATACAATTAAAATTTGACCATGGACAAAATGGACATCAAAAGGTCAAGGAGTCAAAGAAAAGTGGAATTCCATTATTATAAATACAAAGTGAAATCTAGCCTACATAATTAAATAAAATTAAATACACATGCAAAAATATGGGAAAGATCAAAAGGAAAGATGATGTGGGTGATCTATAGTGATACATTGATGATAATGGTGATGACATATGGTTAATAGATGAGATCATATATCTAGAGTTTGACACTTTATCATTAGATTATCTATATGGGTTTATTAATCCCTTGTAATTTCTCTTATGAATCTGAGTTTCACATCATTTACATTCAAAAATACAAAAATAAATCAAAAATAAAAATTAGGATCTATGCATGACTTGTATTTCTAGTTTTATACTTAGTAGGTGTCATTTGTCATTATATGATAGATTACACATTCATATACTTGTATATACATATGTATTTCATGGTATACATTAGTTCTATACAAGACATACAATTTCTATGTGATATGGATAATATAGATGTAGGAAATTCCTACACCAAGGGGTTGCCCTTTCCTACATTAAGGGCATGCTTACATGAGGAATCTTAGCACACATTATAGCTTACATATTTGTATAACCATTTCATTGATCATAGTGAGTTACTTACATTTATATTACATGAATTTATCTTATGTATACCATTTTTAATGTTACATTCTATGGATAGTATACTTTATTATGTATGGTGATGGCATACATTGATTTTGTGGTCTATAATTTAGTTTTTATACATGTTCATTATTGCTCAGTGTTACATGTTGTGATCCTTGAGTGTGTATTACATTTTATGACTTATTATTTGAATTAAATTTACTTTAATTAACATTTATTGTCCTTTATGTGATCCTTTCTCTATCTAAATTATGTTTTCATATGTGTGACAATGATTGTTCTCTGTGTGACATTAATTTTTTTATGATTGACTTAGACTTTATCTAACATTGAGTGTTATCATGTGTTTTTTTCTTGTGTGTGTCATGGATATGACATTGTGTGTGACTATGTGTGGGTACATATAGGATTATCTATAAATCTTGTGTCATCATTATTCATATCATGTATTCTTCTTTTTTTTGTGAAATTTTGTAATACATATCATGCATATTGTGCATGGTTAATACTTAATGCTTATAAAATCATTAATATGATTATTATTATTGTGTGGCTCATTATTACATCTATTATACATGTCAATTGTATGCCTTACAACATATATTTTATATATGTTCTAACAATCTAATGTTTTTGTGTTGACATAATCTATCCATGTTAGCACATGCTTTATGTGCCTATATATTTTATTTATAACATGATTTTTATAACTCTTTAATTTTGAGATTAATAATTCATAGGATACATCTCTCACCTCAAAACAAGGTCATACACAATGAGATTTTCATAGAGTTTCAATTCATCATAGATAGATAACTCATTTATTATGTGAGGTTATATGATACACATATTGACTCAAATTAACATATAATGATACAAATTGGCATATAGTATGATAGTATTGACACAAATTGGTGGCATATTTGAGGCATGTGTCCAATATTTCACAAGTTATATATCTCAAATTACACATATTATCATATTGGGATCATATGCAAGACATTTTATAGGTTTATGAGAGAAATTCACATATACTTTGACATTTTGGCATAGAATATATGAATCAGATTACATAGGTTATCAAACTAAGTGAAATATTATGTCATTTCATTATGTATATACTCACATACTCAAATTTATTAGAACCCATTTTGGGTTCCATTATCATAAAATTATTAAGAGCAGTGTGATTAAGGTTATACATAGCTTAGATTCTAAGCACTTATTTGTCTTCACATAAGGGTTAGGGGCATATTCTTTCCAACCCGTGGTTTCAAAATTGGTGTTTTCTTACTGCATAATAACCCCATTCTCCAATGGATATAGAGGATAGATTGGTTCACTTACATATAGGTGGATTCATTATTTTTTTTTTCAATTTCAAACATTTTCATATTATATAGAATTTATATCATAATCAAACACTGATTTATGCATGCTTTAGTGTAGATTTAAATAGAACAAGTTGAATTCCTAGAACATGCCTGATGACACCACATATGGCTATACTCAGGTACCAAATGTATTACTTATTCCTTTTAATCTATCATTTTTAATACTATACTAAAATGGGGGCATTATTTAGACACTCAATTTTGGTATTGGACACTTGAAATTGTGTGTTTTTTACTAATCCTTGACATATATGACTTATGTGTACATATATGACTTTTGTTTGCATTATTTTCTATCCATTCACATACCTATAAGAAATAATGTAAACAATATTCATATATGTACACATGTTAAGGATTAGTAAAAAAACACATTATCAAGTGGCTGATACCAAATTTGAGTGTCTAACTAATGTGTACATATATGACTCTTGTTTACAATATTTCCTATCATATATATTTGAAATTTTAGCCATAGTCAAATAGATATAATTATTAAAGTCATTTTTCTTAGTTAAAATCATTTATGTGACCTTGGATAGATATTTTCCCAAACTCAATATTCTTTTGAGTTAGCTTACATGTTTTAGATGTTAGTTCATAATTAAATAACCTAAATATTATCTTATTTATACACATCAATCCTAGGCACATTCCTATCTAGCACTAACCTAGAAAACTTTTGAAATTAAACTTTCACATTGAGTAATACTTTTACACACTAACCTAAATCTAAAAATCTGAAAATGTCTCAAAGGATCAATCACCAAAAAAGGTCTAAATATTACTGCAAGGTAAAAATCATAGGTTTTGAAGTGTCAAAATCCATACACATGTCACATACATTCTAGCACATTAATACTCAGCACATGTACACCTAGGTGGGATAAGTACATGAAATTTAATCCCTCCTCAAAGTATTATAATGTAGGCATCAATTAGCCATTCAGTGTGGGGTGGTTTGGGTTAGCTTAACCCATCCTATGTGACACTTTTTTACAATAAAATCAACTATCACAAGTGGAACTAAGTTTTTAAGGTGAAGGAATATGAATATGTGTACAAGATTGAGCCTTTAATATTACATATAATACCTATTCATAAGTAGGCATAACAATCTATGATGAACTAGTCTAACATTTTTCAAATAGAAATATCTAACAAAAATTAGATTCTTTTGATTGCCAAAGGCATCCAAGCATTACCAGAAATAGGTTTGTATAGTCAAGTTCCTAATCTAAGTGCCCACATATCCAATCAAGGACATTTTGAAATGTGTACATGGTCATGACTATAATATAACATTAACAAGCTAATTATATTATCCCCTTGTATATGTCCATTAATAATATATGCAATTAATCAATTTTAATATGCTAGTTACATCCAAATTTACAAAATTTATACATATCTTATAAAAATGAAATTAATCCAAGTTTAATATTAATTGTATTACATTAATCACAAATTATATAAAACATATTGTATATAATATGTCTAAATTAGAACCTGATGATGATAACCTAGTGGTGAGTGAGTTGAGTGTTAAAAGTGGAGGTCTTAGGGTCTATTACCTGGGATGACCACTCTCTATCATCATTCCCACACTAAGCTATGGTGGTTTATTTATGAAAATTATCCACAATGTAATGGGCTACCAGCTTGGTGTTCAATGCGATGAGGGTTAGCATGTGGCTTGAAACCTATGTTCAATGTGATGAGTTAAGTCCATATTCCATGGCTAGGGATACTATTAATCACTATTTTAGACATTTTGGTTACAAAAATTTTATTACCTCAAAATTTCAAAGGTGAGGCATGATGGTCAATCAACGAAAAAAGTAAGAAGAGGGTGAGGAGAAAGACAAGGGCAGAAATAGCATTAGAGGTAGTATGGAAGGTGAGGATAGTGTAATTAAATTACATAGATATTTGCATAGAATGATTTTATATTACATAGAATAAGAAAATATGAGAGATTACATAGTGATAATTGATATCAAAATAGAATACTAGATAATATAGCAAATCCACTTCAAGGGGGTAACCTCTACAACAATTCACTAATAGTAGAATACTTCACATGATGATTAAATACTAACCACTACCTCCTATATATAGTCTACTCAGCCAAGGTTAATCCATAGGCTGACCTATCTAATAACATAAATAAATGTAATAGCTATATAAAAGAGTTATGTAAGCCACAAGTTGGCCACACATATCTCTAAACACACCAATGGTTAAGGGCATAACAAGACCTTTCCCTTCAAAATAACATTGTCCTCAACATTGTGGTAACTATGGATGTTGCTACACAAATGCTTCATCCTCCAAATTGGCATCTTCACATGACAGATTATTCCATTTGATCAGGTATTCTATAATTGCTCTAGAACGTAGTTGATTGGTGTGTCATTGAAGGATCACCTTAGGATCAAGAATAACTCTACCTTCCTCATCCAATTCTGTTGATTCTATTTGAATGGTAACTCTATGTCCAATGACTTTCTTTAGGCATGATACATGAAATATTAGATGTATGCGAGTAGATGAAGAAAAATCTAACTTATAGGCAACACTACCAATTTTTTGTAAGATTGAATAAGGCCCATAATACTTAGGAGACATCTTGTTATCCTTCTTTTATTGCTTCAATGACATTTGTTTGTATGGATATAAGTGAAAAAAGACCCAATCACCAATGTCAACATGCCTCCCACTTCTATGTTGATCTACTTATTGCTTCATGTGATTTTGGGCCATACTTAAATTTTCATATAAACTTTCAAGGACCTTCTGTTGATGGTGAATATGTTCTTCAACTACACGAACCTTAGGATGGACCTTCAAGGTTGAAGTGTTGGATGGAGGGTGGTTTCCATATAGTGCCACAAAAGGAGACATTTTGGAAGAACCATGAACAAAAGTATCATACCACCATTCAGCATGTGGCAGCTAATGAACCCATTTATCTTGTTTATTAGAGACAAAACAATGGAGATATCCTTCTAGACATTTGTTGACTGCCTCAATTTCCCTATCATATTGAGGATGATAGGATGAACTATGAGCCAATTAATTGCCTAAACATGTAAATAAATTAGTCAAAAAATTACTAATACAAATGATATCTTTATCATTGACAATGATCTTAGGGGTCCCATGTAATTTTTGAATTGTATTAAGAAAAGTAGAAGCTACTGTACTAGCAATAAATGGCTGAGATAATGAGCAAAAATGAGCATACTTACTGATATGATCTATAATAACCATGATAATATTTTGACCATCAAATCTTGGTAACCCTGTAATGAAATCCATAGATACCTCTCTCAATACTGGCTAGGGATAGATAAAGGTTGTAAAAGGCCTAGAGTTTTTATGGTTTTACCTTTGTTTTGTTGACAAATCATACATTCAACCACATATTTTTGACATCCCCCTTGAGACCTTCTCAAAAAAAATCCTACTTGATCCTGTGATAGGTTTTTAAAAATCCTGAATGAGCCCCAATTGGAGTTGCATGAAATTCTTGAAGGATTTTTTGTTTAAGAAGATAATTCTTACATAGGTACAATCTTATTTTGTACCATAATGCATTACCTTTCCATGTGAATTTTTTAGATCCATCTAAACCTTACTAAATATTTTGAATCAAATCATGAGTAGTACTATCATGTTCCCATTCTGATCATGCTTCCTCTAGCCAATCTACCTAAAAAATGGTTATGGCACATAGCAATACCTCAACTGATTCATCTTTTCTGCATAGTGCATCTGCCACCACATTATCCTTGCCTTTTTTGTAGACTATTTCAAAATTATAGCCTAACATCTTAGTTACCCATTTATGTTGTTCTTCAGATGACAACCTTTGTTCTAAAAAATATTTAAGACTATCATGATCATTTTTTACCTGAAAGTGACGACCCATCAAATAAGATCTCCATTGTTTGACTGTATGAAAAATGGCCATCATTTCCTTCTCATAGATGGGCTTGTGCTGATTTTTACCCTAGAGTTGATGACTTTCAAATGCTAGTGTTATACCTTCTTGCATGAGTATAGCACCCATACCATACCCAGATGCATCACATTCAACCATAAAAGTCTTAGAAAAATTAGGAGTGGCCAATATTGGAATAGTGCACATAGCCAATTTAAATTATTCAAATGCTCGAGATGTTGCATCAATCCATTGAAAGGAGTCTTTCTTTAACAAAGAGGTAAGTGGGGTTCTAATACTACCATAATTTTTGACAAATCTATGATAGTAACCAATAAGCCCCAAAAATCCTTGAAATTATTTGAGTGTCTTAGGAATTGGCTAGTCCACCATTACTTGGATTTTTTTAGGATCCACTTTCACTCCTTCATAAGACATAAAATGAACCAAATATTCAACCTCACTAGCCCCAAAAGTACATTTGGAAGGTTTGGCATACAATTGATTTTGCTCCAAAATGGAGAGTACATGTTTCACATGTTACAAATGGTCTACCCAATTCTTACTATAAATGAGGATATCATCAAAGAATACCAAAACAAATTTCCTTAAAAATGGCTTAAAAATAGTATTCATCAAACTCTAAAAAGTAGATGGTGTATTTTTTAGGCCAAAAGGCATAACCAAAAACTCATAATGGCCCTCATGAGTCCTAAAAGTGGTTTTGGGTATGTCTTCATCACGGATCTTGATTTGATGATGCCTAGAATGTAGATCTAACTTGGTAAAATAAAGAGCACCATTCAATTCATCAAGCAAATCATCAATGATAAGAATTAGAAACTTATCTTTGATAGTGTACTTTTTGAGTTCTCTACAGTCAGGGCACATCCTCCAAGTGTCATCTTTCTTTCTCACCATGACAACTGGTGAAGAGTATTCACTTTGGCTATGGAAAATGATTCTTGCATCCAACATCTCTTGTACCATCTTTTCAATTTCACTTTTTTAGGTATAGGATACTTGTATGGCCTAATGTTGGGTGGTATACTACCAAGAATAAGTGTGATAGCATGATCATGCAAGTAGCTAGATGGAATTCCTTTCATCATGTCTCTAAAAATAATGGAATGAGCATCAATTATTTGTTGTAGAGTTGGAGATGGTTGAGTTGGTTTTACTTCCATAGAAAACAAGCAAGCTACAAATCCTTTAGCACCCTTACAAAGGATTTTTGTCATTTGATGGGAGCTAACAAGTTGGGGAGATTTAACCTTTAATCCTCTTAGATGAAATGTCCTTTCTTCAAAATGGAAATGCATGAATAATTCTTGAAAATTCATCTCAATAGTGCCCAAAGTGGTGAGCCACTAGACTCCCAAAATAATATTAGCTTCACCTATCAGAATAGAAAACATAAGAGAGTCCAATAAGCAGTCTCCCATGGCCAAATTAATACTATGACATTTTTATAAATAGTTGATAGTACCATCATCTATAATCATAACCTAAAGTTCTAGAGCTAGATAAATGAAATAGTTTAAATGAGCATCCAACTTACTATGGATGAAGTTGTGTGTGCTCCTAGAATCAATCAAGATAGTGACCTTATGTTTCTTAAGGAAATCCATCACCTTAAGATTTTGGGGAGTGTTAATACCTAACAGGGAATGGCATGAAATAGTAGACTGAGAGTCTTTATATTCCTCCTCAGGAATTTCTACCTCTACATCATGTACTTTTGCATCATCATCATTGGCACCTTCAATGTAAAATAGCTTCTTTTCATCACAATGATGGTCTTTACTCCATTTGTTGTCACAAACATAACATAACCCTTTGGCTCACTTCTCCTCAATTTTTCATTATGTTAATCTGGTAGGCTATGGAAATGATGGTGCTAGAAAGTTGCAATCACGACCAGTAGTGAAAGTTTTCCTTTTGACCATCTCTTTTTCTTCTATCATGCATACCTTAGGGATAACTTTTGATATATATATTGGGCCAAAAATTTTAACTTTGTATTGGATCTATCTTTGAGGCCACCCAAAAATAGATCCATCAAATTTCTTTCAGTGGTATTTTCCACCTGTAAAGAGAGATTCTAAAATTCATGACTATAATCCTTCACAGGGCCTATTTTTTATAGCTTGGCTAATTGGTTGAAATAGTTATTAGATAAATTATTATGATAATGAGTTGTCAACTCCTTAGTAAAAATAGTCCATGTAATAGGAGTACCATTCTTTTTCTTTTGAGCACATACCCAGTGATACCAAATAAATTTCTCAAGTTTCATATACAGGGATGACACAATCACCCTCTAAGAACCAAGGGTTTGATGCAACTCAAATAAATACTTAATTTGGTTAATCTAAGTGAGAGGATCACTACCATCAAACTACTCATGTCCACTTTTGGCAACATCAATTTCATACCAGCATGGGAGTTATTGACAAGAAGATTTGAATGTTGAAGTGGAAGGTTATTAGGCTAAAACTGAGATGTGAGGGTAGCCAATTATGTAGTGATATACTACAATTCACTGTGAACTCCATTAATCTCTCCATGCATCTTTGAAACATCATCTTGGATTGAAACAAAGTCATCATTCCTCACCAAGTTTGTTATGTCCTCTCAAAGCTGAGAAATCATTGGATCTCAAGTTCTAAATTCCATGTCATCAATAGGAGTCTTAGGATTTTTTGGTGCCCCTTTTCTTCCCCAAGTTGAAGGAACTACCATAAATAGACCCTAAGAGGGTTTTGACCCCAAAAAAAAGTGTACTAGGAAATTGTACCATTGCAATCACCTTATCAAGATGAATCCAATGATTACCTTTACGCACTAGAGTAAAAATTTTGGTACCTAAAAAGTGTATCTATAGAATATACCATTGTGATTATCTCACTAAGATGAATCCAATGACTGAAAGTGTGTAAGGGGAAAAATTTTCTACACTTTTTTTTTAATATTTTTTTTCAAAAAAGTGTTTTGAGCAATACTATGGTGACAAAAAAAATTAATTCTTCCTGAATTACAAGTTATGTTTTTTCACTTTTACTGCTCCCAGAAGCCATGCCTCGCTAGATCCAAAAAAAAGCCACAAAAAATTTGCCCAAATCAAAGTTCTGATACCACTTGTAATGAAATTACTTAGATATTCACATAGAATGATTTTATATTATGCAAAATAAGAAAATATGAGATATTACACAGTGATGATTAACAACAGAATAGAATACTAGATAATATAGCAAAGCCACTTCAAGGAGGAAACTTCCACAATAATGTACTAATAGCAAAATACTTCACATGATTATTAAAAACTAACCACTACCTCCTATATATAGTCTAATTAACCAAGGTTATTCCATAGGCTGACTTATCTAAGAACATAGATAAATGTAACAAATAAATAAAAGATTTATGTAAGCCACAATTCAACCACACATATCCCTAGACACACCAATGGTTAAGGGCATAACAGATAGTCACTAAAGGGGAGGAGTGGGCCAAAGACAGTCCATAAGAGCATTGGTTAGCTTGATTAGGGGTGTTAAGGAAGTGTTAGAGGTCAGCAATGTTTAAAAAATTGGGGTTTAAATTTAAAAAAGGTAGACCTATTGGAGAAATGGGTTTGGATTGATCTAGTGGAGGATCAATGCTTCCAAAAGGGGTTTCCACTAATAAGGAGTTGGTGTATTCAGACTATCTTAATGCTTCTAACCCTTATCAATTTTGTGATGAGTTTTTTAAATCCAATATTTTGTAGTCTAACCTAAGTTTTTCTCCGTAATTGGCTAAGAGGAATTCTCTTTCAAGTTTGGGTGTTGGAGGGAGGAATATACTTATAGATTCTCTAGAAGATAGGGTCAGTTTGATGGAGCATTAAGAGACTTGTTTTAAACATGGCCTATTTTGGGATGTTCCCCTAATATTTTCCAAGGAACCTTTGGTGTTTGAGGTTTTTGACAATGAAATTTTAGTGATATACAATAAGTCTCGATGCATATCTATTATCTGTAGATGCATGGGGAAAAGACATTCCTAGGAAGATCTTACTTCTTAGTCCAAAAATGAGTGGCTAAAACTTAATTAAGTGTCCTTTTCTTAGATTTCAAATGGTTTCTTCTTAATCTAGTTCCAATTGGTGGAGGACCATGACTTCATTTGGAATAGTGGTGTGTCCTTAGAACCCCTTTTTTGATCTAGTTATAGTAGTAATTTTAAAAGCCCCAATTTGGGTCAAGTTTTACAATCTTCTGTTGGCCATTATAGACCTTGAATAGCTTTAATAGTTGGCATCAAAATATGGGGAATTTATGAAAATTGATAAAAAAATTGGATTCTCATCTAATATTTTCAAGGGTTTGTGTTCTATAAAAAATTTATAAACCTTTTCATCACTCTATTAATATTTTGTCCTCTATCAAATCATGGCTTCATTTTATCAATTTCAAATGGATGTCATTCAAGTACTTTGAATGAAATAAATTAGGCACAAAAAGGTGGAATGCCCTAAGTTTTTTGAAAAAATAAGTTGTGCCTTTTTTCTAAGGAAATGGGAAATAAAAATTAGTTGTTATAACTCTGATCTAGTGTATAATTTTTAGAAAGTTATTGCTTCTAGTATTCTTCCTACTCATGTGGAGAAAAGTGTTGATGAATTTTTTGATGTTGTCAAGGAGAGGGAGGCTCCTCATCCTTCCCAAAAGGTTTTGGATCCCACTTTGGGTGATGTTTTGGTTGGTGGGTGCTCCCCTTGTGGGGTTTTGGGGATTAATTCCTAGCTAGGTTGTGAAGATGAATAGATTAATACTCTTTGCATGTTTAAGGATTTTTAAATCCAAATTTTAAAAGTTTTTTGTTCTTTCAATAGGTCTTCATCTAATGGTGTAAAAGGTATTGCTTCACCCTTGCATCAATATGGTTTTATTTTAGAGGTTTTTAGGTCTAGGAAATATGAATTCAATGTGGTAGTGTAAGATTTTGAGGAGAAGGTAGCAGAGCTTTTTGGTTCCAAATAAATATTTAAGGTACAAAAAATCACTTATTCTCTTACCAAACTAAATTATGGAAATCAAAGTTCCAAGAGATAAATAAATACTAAAGCAGAATGCTTGAAAATGGATGCTTTGAATTCTATTACTAGAGGATTTTAGTGGACCTTAGAAGCACTTTTGTCAATTAGTGGGAGAATATCACTTGTGGCTCAAGGTTGAGTTATTCTTGGTTGGTGTTTATAATAAATATATAAATTAATGCAGAATAATTTTATAGAATCGTAATAATAGATATAAATAAAGATGCAAAAAGAATAGAAATAAAATGCATAACAAGAAGACCAGATATAATTTGGTTCACCCAATGTGGGATACATCCACCAAGAAATACTTTCTCAAATTTTATTACAATCCAAAATATTAAAAACCACTCTCATATCAGTCTTCTCATAATTATAATACATAAATTATGTTTGGAGCTGTGCTCAACAAACCCTCCTAAATTCATACCTAAATTCACACACTCTATTCTTTCTTCTCAAACCCTTGTTCTCATGATGTATTACCTATGAAATATCCATCAATACATAATACATCAACAAAGAAGTATTATAAAACAATGGGTACCAAAACCATGGTTAGAATCAACCCAAAACGGTTTCACATTAAAAGGGGTCCATAAATTTTTTGGGGGCTACCACCCCCAAACCCCGATGAAAAAAACATATAGTATATAGTACATTTTAAAATGTACATTATTTTAAAATACATTTTAATTTACAAATAGGCTCCATAACACAATACTTGGTTGCATGGTAGGTTCCTCCTTTATGGTTTTCAATGATGGGTGTTGACTTTTTTGGTTGGTAGGTTCTTTGGTTTCATTTATCTGAGATGCTCTAGTATAGTTTCTTCTTGTTGTGTACTTATTTTTTTTGTTTTTCAACCCTTGTTTTTATGAATTATTTATTTTAGGGGACTGGGCCCCCTATTGTGCCCTAGACTCGGTTAAATCTCTAGTCAAAAGCTGATATCAATCCCAAAAAATTATTTGCCTAAGTTAGAGATATAAATACCCTTTTGACCTCCTTAAATATATCTCCTCACAATATTTCTTAACCTCCTTCCTTATTTTGTACTCCTCTTCTTATTTCCAAGAAATTTTTGGTATGGTTTCCATGTGAAAAACTCCATAATAAACTCTAAGAGGAATGCCTCCTATCTTGACCTATTTCTCATTCATCTCCATGTGTCACATGTCCAAGAAAATGAGACACTTTTCTGCTTTCTTATTTTCATTCCATTCCTTTTTTCCTTTCCTTTTTATTTTATTTTATTTTTTTATTTCATTTTTTATTTTTTGTTTAGATTATTTAATCACTTATTATCAAGAAAAACTCAAATCCATTTAAAATACTTTATTAATCTAGTTGTCACATTCTAAATGTTTTTACCTTTTAGGACTTAGTGCATGTAAATCATATGTTGTTAAAGAGTTGAGTATAGTAAATTAGGGTATAAATATGTAATAAATATAGCCACTACTTTGATACAAAATTAACTAACTTTGCCCTTTCTAAAAATAACAATAAATAATGTAAGAATTTAGCTAGAAAGCGACTGAGATGGATGATCTAGAGGATAAAAATTAAGGTAGACACTAGTCTAAGTGTCACAAATAAGGTCCAAGTGTTAAAACCCATCCTAGATAACAGCACCCTTATTAGATAGTAGCACCATGTGGCACTAGTGTCCTTATTTTGGTAGTAGTGTCCTCTATGCAGAACTATCTCAAGCTTTTGGCTGTACCTATATCTAGATTTGTAAGGCATGTTCTTGCATGCATGAGTTATACAACCTTATAAATGGCCTATTTTTACTAAATTTATGAGAAAACCCTAATCCTCCATCTAACTAGGGCATCTATTTGATTCAAGTTGAAAAGTATGTTTATTAGTGGGGTAGGTTGGACATCCTCAACACCCCACTATGAATAGAGTTTCATATGTACCAATACTCTGAAAAGAGATCAAGCCTAATGTAGGTCTCCCCACTTAAGTGTTGGTGTAAGTGCAAGTGAATCTAGTATGATAGTTGACTTGATTGATTTAAATGTTCTTGAGACTAAAAATCTATGTGAGCTTAAGAATGATATAGATGGTAGTATGTAGAAGTAGGGTAGAATAGGGATTGATAACCTTAATTATGCACAGCTTGTTCTAAGTTTTCATATGTAAATTACATCTGATTTTCATCTCCTGATTAGAAGGATAAAATACATGTATATATACTATTTTTATGCTTGTGTGATTGATAAAAGAGTCTAGGTTGACCCTAGGAGGTCTAAGATTTGAAAAGATATATGTTTGTGAAAAAAGGAGAGAAATGATAATAGTGCCATTATTGGGACACTAGAACCATGTGGTGCGACTATCCCTATTATGGTGCTAGTGTCTAGGTGGAAGAACACTAGGCATGAATGGCTAAGATGCAAAAATAAAGGTTTGGGAATACTTAAGGGATGACTAGGGATGCATGTGGTCTACACAAAGGTTGGATAAGTGTGAAAATAGGCTCTAGGATATGTCTAGGGTTAAACTAGGGATAGGTGGTCTCAATTAGGACTCTTAGATCTCAAGTGTCACTTTTAAGTGATTACATTCCCCCCCCACCTTATTCTATAAATGTGGAAGAGTGAAATGACTAAGATAAAGGAAAAAAAGGTGTACATGGACTTACCTAATATTTGAATCCCATGAAGCTAGGTCTGAGTATGTGAAACATTCTTTGATGTGTGTCCTATAATTTAAACATGCATAGATCAATACATAATTAATAGATATCAAAAGTAAAGACAAAACTGAGTAAAAAAGTGAAACTGAGTAAACTTGAGTAAAGGGATGAGAGAGAAAAGGGATAAATACACCTCACTAGGTACATAAACTAATGCATAAACTAGGGATAGCCTCTATGTGCATGTATACAGTGATCAATTAGTGAATAACTTAGATTGAGTTGATGGATTCCTCAATCCTCATGTGTGTGTAGCTCAAGAACTCAATCCATTTTTGACTCCATCATTTCCTACCCATGTTTTTTGGATCATGACCTATGAATATATTGGATTAGATTGATGGTGTGTCCAACCCTCTCATATAAGTGGCTAAAAAAAACAAGTATATTATGACTCCATCATTACCTACCCATATGTAGTAGATGCATCTAAAAATAAAACTACATAATGTAACTAGAAATATCTAACTATAAATGTTATCTCTGTGTCCAATTATGTATATCAGTGATGCAAGATCATCTAATCATCAAAGTCAATTCTAGTCTTAAACCTTTATATGTTATTCAAGGGTCAAATATGGTCAACTATAGGAAATAAAATGTATATGAAGGATCGCCTATGATCCCTATGTTGTCTTAGAATTCATATAGGGTCATCAAGGTGTGTTATATAGGCACTAGGAGTTTTCCCTCCAAAACTAGGAGTTGAAAATTCAAATATTGTAACTAAATCTAGGAGGGTCATATGCATGGGTTGAAGTGCTTAGGTGAGTGAAGTTGGTCCAAGGGGTCATGTTAAGCATGTCTTGAATTCATCAAAGGCTTAAGTCATTAGGTTCATAATAGTCAAGAATCAAAATAGAATAATGTAACTCTCAAAACCTCATGTTGAAGTTATAATGTAAGGAAATTTTGACTTGTAACTGTTGGCCATATTTGGTTCACATACCAAGCATGTACCTAGTTTTTAATAATCTTGATGTAGAGAAAGAGGAAAAATTATTGATCGATCAAATGATCAAAATGGTTCGAACTAGCTCTAGATGGAATGAATGGAATGGAGAAATCATGAAGCTCACAAGATTTAGAAGCACTTTAGGTTCACTAAAAGTGTAATTCATCAATTTTTAAGGATAGGTCCAGAGCTATAGAGACCCTATGGAGTGTTTAGGATAAGCATGGGATTAGGTGGAATTCATCTGGCCTACTCATTCCATCCAGAGCTTATCCAAATGTTTGGTTCCAGTGGCAAGAAAGTTGAGTAGACATTTTCATGGTGTTGGATCTCGCATGTGTAGTAGTCTAAAGAAGAAGCAATCATATGGGTCTATTTATTTTTAAGTCTAGTTCATATGTACCAAGTTTTGGCCCACATGAGGAAGTGTAAAATAAGATATGCATGTTCAAATTTGGTTTCTAACATAGAATTTGCTAAGTTTCCATACTTAGCCATTTTAGACCAGCCCATCATCAAGACATCATGTAGGATCACATGAACAAGTCAGCTTTAACATTTTACAAAAGCACTCAGAAATCTCAAAAGTCTAATGGATCAAAAATATTTGTTCCTTTTAGTGTTAAGTCCACTCTCTACAAATTTGGTACCCCCATGATCTTTACGCTTTAAGTTATACAATTGTAAATTTAGTCAAAAAATGGTAGACATTTATGCAAACATCATTTTTAAGACCCATAAAGTGACCATTTGGATTTAGAATCCTTGGTGAGAACCTAAGAAAGAATGCATGGCTGACAAGTGTCTAGCATGTGGGAGTTCAAGCAAGTAAGATAGTTAGCAAATCCCAAGGACCAATGAGGAACTGAGATCAGGGCAGTGAGTCCCAAAGATCCATAGTCCACGTTTAATGGGATCTTAGAATGTGATGAAGTGAAATAGAGTCAAAGAGGTCAATTATCTAGTTTGATTACCACTAGCCAATAGAAAAGAGATGAGCCAAGATGTTTGATGAAATTTGAGAAAGCAAAATGGACCTGACTCAGCAAGCAAGATTAAAGGACCTGAACTAACGTTTGAACTAATTTAAAAAAAAATAAAGGAAAAGAGCTCAATACAGACTCAGATGGGACCAGATATCAAATAGAGTGTTATAAACATATATATAACTATAATAAAACCAATATCATTAGATTGGCTTTCACCTATAATTTTTTCAATCCAAGTTATAGAGTAGATATATGATTAATGAGAAGACTATCCCAAGTCATGTCTTCGACAAACCACCACTTAGAATAGACATGATGTGTCCTTGGCAATTTGAAGATATGAATATTTTGGTTTTCATAATGAGATCTAGTAGAATATCTAAGGACTTAGGAAATTGCAAAGTAGTTAGAGCATTTATTTCTAGTAGGATCATGACTTGCCACTTTTATGAAACTCTTGTCTTCTAGTGTAGTTTGTTCAACCAATAGAATGATTTAAAGGCTATCTGGGTAAATAAAGAATATCTTGCTCATAATAACCTATTCTAATTGGACTAAAAGCTCGATGAAACATCTCTTGAAGCTGATAGATCATTGATTATCATGAATAACATGCTCCCTCTTTCTCTCTCTTCCCCTTATATAATATCCCTTTCTTTCCATTTTGTAAAAGGTTATTATATTTTAGACTTTTTATCTTTCTAAGAGACGAGACATTCCTTGAGATACTATAAAGTATGTTTAACTTCATTAGGCTTGACCCTATTAATCATATGTAAGAACTACCTCTTAATGTAATAAGGACTTTCTTAACCTATCTTCTACCTTGAATCTATGTTTGGCAACCTATGCATTATGGCATTGTGTGAAGGAGAATCTTCCTCATCCATGGTCCTCCTTTTTAACTTTGTTTAGGGAGTTTTCAATGTTGTTTATAGGTCTATATTATTTTTCTATTATGAACTTATTCTATGAAATACTTATGCAAATTAGATTGATCATTAAGGTTGTATAAGATAGTATTGTCCTCTATTGATCTAGTGTGGGTTTGAGCTTATGGGAGTTTCCCTCTTAAGTTTGGTGCATCATTTGGTTAACTTTCTTAGGAGCCCTTATTCTCTTTCTAACCCTTTTCTTATGAAACATTAAGATTAGCATTAGTCTTAGGTGAGCATCAAATAGGAACTTGGCTTACTCTATAGGTTTATCCCCGCCATAGGTTACCCATAGCCTGGGGTTGTCCCAATTTTATGAGCTTAGTTGGAGAGAGCCTGAAGAACCCTCTCCAAGGGTGAAAATTAAGAGCATAATAGTAAATACCTTAACCAATTTTGGATTTTGTTGAAGAAGATTGTTGTACATGAATGGTAAAAATGAGGATGTGAGAGAAAGGGTGATCTCCAAGAAGAGGGAGAAAAAGGAGAGAAGGATAAAATGCCCAAAACCCCTCATGAAAGATTATCCAGTCCATTTATGGATTTTATTTTGTAATCAAGAAAGAATAAATTGAATAAAAATAAGGAATGATTTTATATGTTCATGTTCTCTGAATGATATTGGTTTGTTATGTGTCACACTTTGTCTCTGAAAGGCCCAAGATGTCATGACCTTGTTGTGTAAGATTACAAGTTCAGACCAAGGACTATAGGTCACAATCTTAAACAAAGAAGGGTATTTGAGTGTTTTCTATAGGTTAGTAAGATGAATTTCATCATGGCCTATATCCTTGCATATGTTGAGATTGTTTATACCTTCAAACGGTTTTGATAACTTATGCAAAAGGAGAAACTCAGAGTAAAAGGCCATTGAATCCATGAAACCTTATAGACTATTATCACAGTCAAGAAATGAAGATAATTTTTGGTTCTTATGACAAGGTCCATCAACATGTTAATAAAATTATTAGAAAGTGAAAGAATTGATTATAATATAGTTGTTTGAATTCAAATAAGGATTGAATCCCAATACATAGGCTATAAAAGAGTAATCATTATGTTGTTATAGTTAGGACCCTTTGTGTACAGTCCTAAATAAGGAGGAGAGTTTAAAAGTAATAAATGGCATGGTTATGCAATAGATTGAATCTTATTATGTTTGTAAATAGGTTAAAGTTTTGAAAATAAGGATTGGAAAGTGTTTCAACCTTTTGAATGTTTACAGTTCTGATAGAACCCTGTATGTGCAATGTAAATTATGTTTACTCAATCCAAGGACATTGGAAAATATATGTTTTGAAAATTAGAGTGATTGGTGATGTAAGTTGGCATCTTGATAATTTATTATCTTGTAAGGCACATTTGATAACAAGAACATAATACTCAGTTATATGAGGGTCAAACCTTATTCTCTAGAAACCTTGTCTCACAGTCAAAGGACTATGTTATAGACTTATGTGTCCAAGAGGAATGTGTATTCTTGTATAATGAATGGAAGTGAATTTGAAAGAGTTGGTATGTAGTTAAATTAGGATAAGTGGAAATATTATCCCCTGTAGAGTTTGGAAAACCATTTGAGGTAGAATAGACCCCTGCAAACCTACACAATCATTTATAATAACACAAAGTTTAGTGTTTTGAGTACTAGAATGGCATAAAGGGATTGATCAAAGTCTCTTATACATTGGGAAAGATATATTGAGGCAAAACAAACCTAGAATAGGTCTCAAAAATATTGGAAAGTACCTACAATTAAATTTATGGTCATTTACCCCTTCTCAGGCTTGTACAGAGTCTAAAAACCCTAATTTAGGGTTCAAACACTAAAATTTTGAATAACTAATGTTCCCATCATCAAAAAAAGGTGAAATTTTGTAGTTTGAATTTTATTGACATGTTTAAGGATTTTTTTAGGTTCTGGGTGGTACATTATCTATCCATATATATACAATTGAGTTTGTCTAATAAGGAAGCCTAGAGTCCTAATTAGGTATGTCCTAGTGAGCGAAAGGGTATCTAGAAAAGGATATGGATCATGGAAATTAATGAATATTTTAAGGAATATAAAGGTTGATCTAATATTTTTTCAATATTTAGGAGAGGTTATAGATTTCTCAAAAAAGGAAAATTTGTGAAAAAAAGGCTACAAACCTAGTGGAGTCATTGAGAGCTAGAGGTATAGAATCAAGTAGTGAATTTTGATTGAAGGGTTGAAAGATGATAAGACAAGTGTGACAATACCATAAAATATCATCCATGACAATAGATAACATTATTTAAACCTAAATCAAAGTTTGATGTCTTGAACCCCTTTGAAGGTGGTATAAAGGGAACTAGAGAGTGAATTGTTGATCAAGGTGGTTTAGTCAATAGAGATGGATTGAGAGAGTACATGGAAACATTAAAAGGTTATATGGGTAGTAATAAATGATTAAAAATTATGGTTATCAATAAAATTTTGGTAGAAGATAATATAGCCCTGTGTGCAAGATGGGAGAGATCAATGGAGATGTAACCTCATAGATAAAGAATAGCATTAAATGTGATCTTTATTAAGACCAAATCATGGAGTAAAATTTTGGAGACTTCTTACAGGTACCTCTTCATAAATTAGGTAGCTCTAAGACACTCAAGAATGCTAACCACTATAGATGGAGTAAGGCATGAAATTGGTGTATAACCTAGAATATGATGTCTTATGTATATAGCATAGCGAATGACATGGACTTTTTCATTCCATCTAATCAAATGGTGTGTGAGCACACAGAAATAATGTGTCATGTACATGTAACCAAATTTGATATCTGAGCATATGGATTTCACATTGAGTTGTAATAATATGTATATAAGTATCTAAACTATAAATGGGAATGGTCATACTATAAATGATGCCTCCAAATCAAAGCAAACTAGTATGAATCTGAAGTAAAATAGTAAGAAAAACTAATAAATCCATAACTAAAACTATGAAAAATTAAAATGTTCCTATTGTACTTTTATGGACAATTCAAGTTTTTATAAAATTAAAGATACTCGACAGTAGCACCATATCTTGGATAGTAGCACCATGTGGTGCTAGTGTCCCAATTTGTGTGCTAAGTCTATCTACTTTTATTTTTGTATAACTATACTAATCTCTATGTCACTATTTTCCCATTGTGTTTACTTGAGTCTAATTTCTATAATCTAATCTTGTGTGCTAAAAATGTATTGTGAATAAATTATGGGATCTATGACAAACCCCTGTGAATGCCCCTTATTTTGAGGGGAGTTATTGAACATATACAAGAACTATCCTTAAAATAAAAATCTCTACAAGATGTGTGTTAACTAAATCATATATAATATCTATGTAATAATCCAATATAATGTGCATACATAACATTAGAATGTAATATAATCTAAGTCTAAGTTTGTAATGTGTGATGTATGTCATGTCTAGCATTTACAAGGTTGTCAAGATAGATATAAAAATGTATGTAATAGTAAATTTGATTAATAACTGAGTAGCTACCTAGGGGGATGGGGCATGATGTCTATCATGGCACCCAAATAGGAATGGGAGATGCATGAGGTCCCTCATGGCATCTAAAACTAGAGTGTGTAACAAAAAAGAGATAAGTGTCATGGCCATCATGCATACAAGAAAGCATACATATAACATATTAAATACATGAAAAGTAAGCCAAGGGACTACAATACAAGGGACATGGGCACATGTCAATAAATATGATAAAATAAAACATACAAGGAAATGTTCAATTATAGCCACATAGAAGGAAATGTTCAAATATACGCATACACAATCATGAAGGCACACATAAAGACATGGGCACATGTCTAAATGATACATACTATGAAAATAAGCGGCATAGATCCAAAGAGAAATGGAATATTCAAATTCCCTTGAATGGAAGAACCATAGAGAAACAATCAATTCTAAACTAGGAAAGCTAGAAATGAAAGTATGCATAAACATGTAATAGAAATATGTGTAAGAGCCAATATGTAAATATGTTGAGTATAAAATAGTAATAACTAGTAAAAAAATAGGGTCCAAGTGCCAAAAACCCTCCTAGATAATGGCACCCTAATTGGATAGTAGTGTCATGTGGTGTTAGTTCCATTATTTTGGTAGTAGTGTCTTCTATGTAGGACTATCTTGAGCTTTTGCATGCACCTATGCATGGATATGTAAGTCATATTCTTATGTACACAAGATTTAAAACCCTATATATGTCTTGTTTTGATTGAATTTTTTATCAAACCCTAACCATCTATGTAATTAGGGCATCTAATTGATTCAAGAAAAAAAATGTGTTTATTAGTATGGTGGGTTAGACATCATCAACACCTCATTGTGAAGAGATTTTCTTACATACCAATACTCTTAAGAGGGATCAAGCCTAATGTAGTTCTCCCCACCTAAGTGATAGTGCAAGTGTAAGTGAAGCTAACATGATAGTTGACTTGAGTGCTTTGAATATGCTTGAGACTAGAAATCTGAGTAATTTGAGCTTAGGAATGTTGTAGATGGTAGTATACATAAGTAGGGTAGAATAGGGATTTATAACCGTAATTGTGCACAACTTGTTCTAATTTTACATATATAATCTGCATCTAATTTTCATCTCTTGGTTAGAGTATATATATTATTATAGTGCTTTTGTGGGTGTTAAAAGAGGTCTAGGATGACCCTAAGAGGTCTAATATTTTAAAAGATATCCGATTGTGAAAAGAGTGAAAGCAAAGTATCACCATTATTGGGACACTAGTACCATGTGGTGTTATTTTCCATATTATGGAACTAGTGTCTAGGTGGAATAACACTACGCATGAAGGGATAACATATAATAATAAAGGTTTGGGATTGATTTAGGGATGCATGTGGCTCGTATGAAGGATAGCTAAGTGTGAAAATAGTCTCTAAGATAGGTTTAGGGCTAAGCTAGGTATATGTGGTCTTAAGTATCACTCTTAACACTCAAGTGTCACTTTTAGGTGATTACACTAGCTTATAATAATATTAAAACCTAAAAATATGATAATACAACCATATGCATACATATGAGTGTGTGAGTGTGTGTTTTAAACACAAGTATTTACTTAACAGGAACATTCATGTGTGTGTGTATCGTTAAATTGTTTGATTCCATGTCTTCTTATAATGACACATTTGTTAGTGATTTTATTGGTGTGAATAGGGTTATTTCCTATCTAATTCCACTGTCAAGTGTGAATAGGAATATCTCCCTAATTAGTTTCACTATTTGATTCTATTCACATCTTATTTAGTTAAGTTTACTTAGGTGTTTTGAAAGATTATCTCACCTCATAGGATCATGACACTTATCAAAATATTGTGAAGGGTTGGTGAGATGTATTTAGTATAAATAGCCCTTATGTAATCTTATTTTGTTAAATCAATTGAATAAATGAATTTATGCATTTTTTTTGCATATGATTTTATTATTCTAATAAGGATACAATCTATTCTTATCATTATTATTCCCTAGCATAAGTGTTTTTCATAGGGTTGTTAGATTCTAGCCTGATCTCACATGGTACTAGAGTTGTTTAAGTAACTAGGGTAGCCTTGTAGGGTCTAAATCTATTAATTTAATTTATTTCCAAGTATGCTCTTCTATTGCATCTGTAGGAAGGTCCTAAGAATCAGAATGATGTAAAATCAAGAACTAGATTCAAGGGGAGGTCCTACTGAGTGTTTGTTATAGGTTCTCCTTGGAGATTTTTGGAGAACAATGGAGCTCTCTCTCTTGTCTAGAGTGTTCAAAAAGGTAAGTTCTCCTCCTATTTAATTCCAATTGAACATTTGAGACTTCATTGTTGAAGGCAATTTTATAGAGGCTTTATGTGCATTTGGAGAGCATTGAGCATATTAAAGAAGCAAATTGAAGATTTTTCTCAAAAAATACATTTTTTTTTTAAATTGAAGTTTTTTTTCCAGTAACTCCTCCCAATCTAGCTTCTCAAAAATCCAACTTTTACGGTCTCCTTGTAATTTTTTTTATTTTTCAATTTTAGTGTTAAAAAAATGAAAATTTAAAAAAAATCTATTAAAAATCAGAAATACATACACATATATATATATATATAAGAAAACTCAAAAAAAATATCATAAAAAAAGAGGAGTTTTTTTATATTGAAAAATTCAAAAAAAAATGAAGTTTAAAAAAAATTATTAAAAAAATAAACAATAAAAAAAAATTAACAAAATAAAAAAAGCCATACAATTTTTTTAAAAATAAGGTTTGCGGCCTGCTCACAGAGGTCATGGCCTTCAGGGTGGGGCATCACCCCACCACCAAGGCCATAAGGCCTTTGGGTGGGGTTCGCCCCACCACCAAGACCAAAATGCCTTTGGGTGGGGAGGCTAAAATGCCTTTGGGTGGGGTTCACCCCACCACCAAAGGCCCATGGCCTGGTGGGTGAGGCTCAGCCTCCTAGCCATAGCAAAACAAAAAAAATTAAAGTTTTTTCTAAAAAATACTAAAAACATGCCTATGTTTTTTTATCAAAAATAATAAAAAAAATGACCTCTAAAATTTTTAGATTTTTGTAAATTTGGGTTTACTAGGTAAACAAAAACATCACATTTGCTATGACCATTCCATTTGGTCAATTTGGGCTACTGGTCAAAATTGATTGAGTTTTTTCTCACATAGAAAATCCAACCATATGGAAAATGCATTTTTTTTTTAAAATGGGTCAAAATTAGTAGCTCCACCAACCTTGGTCCAAAATTTTTCTAAATTTGGTAGAGTTGTACATTTGGCATCAGTTCCACTAAATTTAATGAATTTGTGGGTGACCCCCTCTCCAATGCACATAGTGATTTGGCAATTCTACTTCATTGATGAATATCTCAAGCTCTGGACCTTCAAATGACAAGCATTTTTTTTTGCTATTTTTTTGTCATATTTGTGGTGGTCTAGATTGTTTCTAAATTTGATCATTGGTTTTTTAGTAGTTGGAACTTTGTCACAAGCCTTGCAACTATGTCATCCATTTTAGACCTTTCAGGATTCTATTTGGGCTCATATGGAATCCATTTTCAGTGCATTTTTTTAAAATTACATGATTTTTAATGCACTTTACATTAGTGATCTCAAAATTTATCATGGTATTAGAAAATTATATCTTACACATCATCACCTTTTTTGGCAAGTGTAACACATTGTACTCCACACCACCTAGCTCTTGTTTACAAGTGGAATTTGTAACTGCACTATTTATAAAGTGCCAAAATCATTTTTGCTTAAGAGGAGTTCTTCATTTAGTGAATTTGGGAGGGTTGTGTTAGTGTATTATGCCCATTTCTTGTCTACATATTTTTGTGCTTGAAATTATTTTACCATGGGCAATCCTCTATATAATTGCACATTGAGTTTTTTGTAGTTTTTTATCTCACAAAAATAAAAGTGCACTTAGATTTCTTACACAATTTTTTCTCCTAAAAAAAGTAAAATTGCACTGAGTTTTTTTCATATTTTTTTCTCACATAAAAATAAAATTGCACGTCATGTTTTTTTGTCAATTTTTCTCATGCTAAAATTAAAATTGCACAAGTGGCCATCTCATTCGATCACTCATGGTGGAAAGTACCGCTACCCTCTATACACATCATTTCATTGATGAACCTAGTAGGTGATGCCCATTTTGATAGGTGGTAAGACCCCCTCATGGAAAAGCTCATTTTCTACATCAGTATTCTTGTCTCATCTGCATGCCCAATAGGTATTATCTTGACTTCATCTAGCATTCACATTCTGACCAAACCATCCTTCGCTCAACCTATTTTTATAGAGTCTATGTCTCCTTCAGGCCCCTTTCTTAGCATCTTGAGTGTTTTTTTTTTTTTTTATCATGATAAAAAAAATTACTCCTCCATTGTAAATGGGTATCTTATTAGGCACTTGTATGTTGAAACCCATTTGAGAACTTTTTCATGTCTCATTGCCATATCTTTCAGTTATATTTTCCTTGGTTGTATCTTCATTATCTCTATCACCTGTTGAAAATATCTTACAATTTTGGAGATCTTTTGGATTGTACCATTTTTTATAAGATGATTTTTGAGTAATGGTTGTATCCACTCATATGATTTCTGGTTTATGTACTTCTTGGAATTCATTAGTTTTTAATTTGATTTGTGGGGCAGTTTATCCACCCATGTTATGGATCCATTGCACCTTGAAGTCCTTCAGAGATTAGTTACCTTTATTCAGTAACACCATCTTTATGTTCACTTGTCACCACTTCTGCTAGTTAAATCAGCAAAGACATGCATTACTACTTTCTCCTAATCTAGCATTGAGGGGGGTGCTCAGGAAACGCTTCCTTGGGTTCATCTCACTACCTATTTATTTGGCATTCAATGTTTTATTTGAGTGATCCATGTATTCAACACCATTTCTTACATCACTTGGTAGTTGCAGCAACTTAACATCCATGCATTCTGGTAAGATGGATTGGCATCCATAAGAACACTTGGATTCAACACTACTTCAAGGAGAGTCTATGACTTTTTTCCATCCTCTCATATAGGGAGTTTTTTCCTATGGGTTTTCTCCTTCTCTCTTGTACTTGAGGGAATTATTTTTTACATGGGTACATCACTAGGCCTTGTAGTTGAGACCCATTATGTTTTTCATAGTTGCATTTTATATTCCTCCTAATTTTCACTTAAAGTGGGTTGTTGGTGTGAACAAGGATATTTTTTGTCTAGTTATACTATCAAGTGTGAATAGAGTTATCTCCCTAACTAGTTTCATTGTTTTATTCCATTCACACCTTATTTGGCTAAGTTTATTTAGTTATTTTTAAATATTATCTTACCTCACAAGATCATGACACTTGTCACAATCCTATGAAGGGTTGGTGTGAGGTATTTAGTATAAATACTCCCTATGTAATCTTATTTTTTTGAATTAATTGAATGAAGGAATTCATGAATTTGCTTTGCAAATGAGTTTAACATTCTAATAAGAATACAATTTACTTTTATCATTATTATTCCCTAGCATAAGTGCTTCTCATAGGATTGTTAGATTCTAGCCTAATCTCACAGATTTAGCTCATTTATTCATAAAGGGTGATAACAATAGACCATTCAATAATTATGACATCATATGATTAAAAAAAACATGTAATCAATATCAAGTGCACAAGGTGATGAGACAATTGCATGATCCATATGCAACTAGCACTTCTTAAATTTTTCAACATTTCATTGTCTTTATTTTCCATTTCCTTCCCCTTATTATTTTGTGGTGTAAAATCTCATAAAATGACACCAAAATCCAATAGTATTACATTTATCATTATTCATCAATAATCAATAAGTAATTCATTCATCGTGATCAATATATAGAGAAGGATAATAATATCATATGAAAATGTGATAATTAATGGAAATCAAAACATATAGTAATTTTATTAACTATTAATTAACATCCATAATCATAAAAAAATCACACAATAGTCTAATTATCATCAAATAGTTCATTTGAGTTCAAATTACCATGGGATTAAATGTATTACAAAGTTATTAAGTGTTTTTAAACAATTAATTAATCATTTAAATAGTCTCAAAAAGTGGGATGTGACACTAGGTTTAAAATCTTCTTATTCTTATTTCTTCCTAATTTTGGTCCTTGGCTTACTTAATTGCCTTTCTTTATTTCCACTTATTTCTTCCTTTGGCTTCTTCTTCTTTATTAATTGAACTATCCTTGCTTATTATTTCTTGTGTTTCTTGGATTCCTTTGTGTTATCTTCTTCTTCTAGAAAATTATAAAAAATGAAAACAAATTAGAAAAAATAAATGGCATAATTTATTGCCCTTCATATTTATTCATGGATATATATCATGTTTATTTACCTATGTTATAGGTTATACATATAAATTTTATACACGTACATCTAATGGTATGTTTTGAGTGGGTGAGACGAGAGATATAAGGGTTACATATGATCATGGACTTACATGTGTTATGAGGCTACATTTATGCCTAAATATTAGGTATATTATTGCATTGGTGTATACCTTATATTTGGGGAATATTTATATAATGGTATCTAATGATATCTTTACTAATTTCCATTTATCATATATGAGATACTTACATTGAAAATCTACATAATTTAATTTCCTAAATATTTTGTGTTACATGAATATATACAAATTTTTGTTACATATGCTTGTTACTAAGATATAGTGTGTGTTATCTTGTGTGTTTATTATTATCCAATTGTTTTAATTTATGTGCTTGTGTTTGAGTATGAATGTGTGTGTTTCATGTCAATGTCTTGTCTAGTCATGTCCATTTAAGTTCCTTTAGTCTTCATGGCATGTCTTCATTTCTTTTGAATCATATGTCTTTGCATGATGATTTCCTAATCTATGTGTGATTACGTGATGGCATATGATTATCTATTTATACTATGCAATATATTATGATTTAGGCCATCATATATGTGTTATTTATATTGTATGTGTGTTTCCTTACTATATCTAACCCTCCTAGGGTTAGATTACTAATTTTGGGCATATCATTTATCCTTTTTATCATTGAGTTCTAATACTTATACATTTCCATTAGGATATCATATCCATAACTTCCTCTTGAGTTATTCAATTTTTATATTTTATGCTAATGGAGACATCATGTTACTACTATTGCACTCTACTTACTATAATATTACTTATTTTCCATTGGGTTCATTATACCCATACATTAATATTGACCCTCATTGATCCTATCTTACTTATATAGAGCTTCATTACCTATATAAATTTTAATAATACATTGACTATATTAGGGTGTGCAATCATGCCCATATCTTGCTTACATATTGTCACATTGTGATTTTTGTACTCAATACATTTATTACCATATCTTATCCATAGTGGGGGCATATCCTTTTTTATTATCAATCCCATTACCTCCATATTGACATCAAGGTGGCATCATACCCATACTTATACATGAGATTCATTGATTTTATACATATCTATATTTCCATTTGGGGCATCATACCCATACACATCTTGTGAGCTTCATTGATAATATCCATACCTCCACATTTCCTTTGGGGGAATTATACCCATGTATCCTTCATGAGTTTTATTATTATCACACCCATTTGTCTACTGTATAAAATATTTGATTCCATGTATAAAATATAAAATATTTGATATCCCAAGAATATTCCTTAGTATTTGTTTACTCCATAAAATGAGATAGCTTTGCACAAGAGCGAAGGAGTAGATAAATATTGTATTCATAAGGTGTTGCAAAGCATTGGGCACTATAAATATATACATCATTGTTACATTTAAAAAGAAGGTGAAGGATATAAATAGAAAATTTAAATGTTTTCTCCCCTTTCCCTATTAGTCACATAATAGGCACATGTGATTGGACCACTTAGATGTGGTACACTAATACATGGCATTAAATTATTATCCTTATCTTATTATAAGCTTAGGAAAGTTAAATTAATGATAGGTGTACATTAAATATTTCACAAACACACCTCCCTTTAAGTGATACTTAGGGAGGCCTATACACAACAATAAGGCTTAGAATAATTTTAAATAGGTACTAGTAGTTAGGCCTAATGAGGTATCCATGTACAATAAAACCATAACTGGAAAAAATGAGATGTAGCAAGGTGTTGAATTTTCAAGTCACCTTGATGAATTAGTCTAGTCTTTCATATCTTTAAAATATTAAATAAGGCCCAACAAGCATATTTGAGGTCATGAAGTCATATTAGAATTTATAAGCTCTGGTAAAGACCTTTTTTGATGATTTAGGCATCATAAAGTCTTTTTCAATACAAAAATAGGTTAAAATGGTCTTATACTAATTCATCAAGTCATGAGAAGGTTGAAACATTCCAAAAGGTTTCATGAAAGTCATTTAAAAAATTTAAACTCCTTAATTGGACCCTTAAAGTTTATACTCCTTTCTCAAAGAATGTCTTTGACTTTATTTTTCCCCTCTCTTGCCTCCTTGTGGACTTTTATTTGCTCCCAGTGTGGAAGAAGCCTCTTAAAACCATGATTTCTCAGGATATTGCATGTTTATTACATAAAAAGGGTCTTTTTTCCAATGATTATAGGTATGAGATCCATGTCTACATGATTGTTGCAAGATAAATCATAGGTTTCCATGAGAGTCAAGGAGAAAAATAGTGTTTTAAGCATGTTTATAGGTCATTTCGAGAGGTTGTAGGGCCTTGTCATATAGAAAATAAGGTTAAAGGGGTTAGGAGGAGTAAAATGAGCATCAAAACAACCTTCAAAAATCTATAAGTTATTTTTCAAGGCGTTTTAAGTAGTTTATAATCCATATTACAAGCCAAATAATGAGAGGTTATAGGTCTAATGAAAGGTTTTTGCCTCTTGTTGATGGTGAATGTGTTACTCAATAGTTTGAACCTTGGGATGCACCATTAAGGAGGAAGTGATAAATGGGGGGTGATATCCATATAATGTCATAAAGAGAGACATTTTGGAAGAAGTATGAAAGAAGTGTTATAACACCATTCGACAAGTGGCAGCTAATGATCCCATTTATCTTATTTATCAAAAATAAAACAACAAAGATACCCTTCTAGACATTTGTTTACTACCTTTATTTATATATTATATTGAGGATGATAGGATGATTATGATCCAATTGGGTACCCAAACATGCAAATAATTTAATCCAAAAATTACTAGTAAATATGAGATCTTGGTCACTTATAATGATCTTTGGAGTACAATATAATTTTTGAATTATATTGAGAAAAGTAGAAGCTACTGTACTAGCAACAAATGGTTGTGATAAGGCAAAAAAGAGCATACTTGGTGAGTTGATCCACAACTACCATGATAACACTTTTACCCTCAAACCATGGTAACCTAGTAATGAAATCCATGGAAAACTCCTCCCAACGCTGGTTAGGGATGGATAAAGCCTACAAAAGGCTTGAGGTCTTAATGATTTCACCTTTGTTCTGTTAACATACTATGCATTCAGCCACATATTTTTGTACATCCCCCTTGATTCCTTCTAAAAAAATTATTACTTGATTCTATTATATGTTTTCAAAAATCTTAAGTGAGCTCCCAGTGGAGATGCATGAAGTTCTTGAAAGATTTTATGTTTGAGAAGAGAATACTTATAGAAGTATAATCTATCTTTATACCATAATGCATTACCATTCCATGTAAAAAATTTATCTCCCCCAGAACCCTACTAAATATTTTAAATCAAAGCATGGGTAGCACTATCATTCTCTCATTTTTATCTTGCTTCCTATAGCCAATATGTTTGCCAAATAGTCATTGCACATAACAATGCCTTAACTAATTAATCCCTCTAAGATAGTGCATCTACCACCACATTATCTTTTCATTTTTTATAGACTATTTTAAAATCATAGACTAACATTTTAATAGCCCATTTTTGTTGTTCTTCAGATGAAAATCATTGTTTTAAAAATCATTTAAGGTTATCATGATCAGTGTTTACTTAAAAGTGGTGACCCATTAGATAAGGTATCAATTGCTTGATTACATGAAAAATAGCCATCATCTCTTTCTCATATATTGGTTTAAGCCTATTTTTTTCTTTAAATTTAAGACTTTAAAATTCTAGTGGTCTACTTTCTTGCATGAGTATAGCTCCCATGCCATATCTCAATGCATCACACTCCACAACAAAAGTTTTTTTAAAAATTTGAGTAGCCAAAATTGGAGTTGTGTACAGAGCTATTTTCAACTATTCAAATGCCTTGATAGTCGAATCAATCCACTAGAATGATTTTTTATGTAACAAAGAGGTGAGTGGGGCTATAATGCTACCATAACTTTTGACAAACATATGATAGTAACTAGTTAGTCTAGAAATCCTTAGAAGTTCTTGAGGGTCTTAGAAACTTGCCACTCCATCATCACTTGGATTTTTTTAGGATCAAATTTCACTCCATGTGAAACAATATGACCCAATTACTCCACCTCTTGGACACCAAAAGTATATTTATAAGTTTTGGCATAAAGTTGATATTGTTCTAGAACTAAAAGTACATGTTTCACATGCTTCAAATGGTCTTTCCAATTTCTATTGTAGATGAAGATATCATCAAAAAACACCAATATAAAATTTCTCAAAAATGGATTAAAAATAGTATTCATCAAAATATAAAATGTAGATGGTGCATTAGTGACGCCAAAAGTCATGACTATAAGTTCATAATAGTCTTCTTGAGTTTTGAAAGTTGTTTTAGGTATGTCATCATTACGGATTAGAATATGATGATACCCAAAGTGAAGGTCTAAATTGGTAAAATAAATATCACCATGTAATTAATCTATTAAATCGTCAATTTTTGGAATGAGAAACTTATATTTGATGTTATACTTGCTAATTTTTTTGTACTTTGGTCACATCCTCCAAGTGTCATCCTTCTTCTACACCATGACCAAAGGGGAGGAATATTCACTTTGACTATGTCAGATGATCCCTACCTCCAACATCTCTTATAACATATTTTCAATTTCACTCTTCTGAGCATAGGGATACTTGTAATGTCTAATTTTGGGTGGTGTACTTCAAATAATGAGCCTAATGCTATGATCATGCACATGTCTTGGAAGAATTATTTTTGGCATGTTACCAAAAGCAACATAATGGTCATCCAACATCCTTTACAAATCAGAGTGTGTAAACTCCTTGGTTGGTTGAACCTCTATAAAAAATAAGTGTGCCACAAATACCTTGACACCTTTTCTGAGAATCTTTGTCATCTGATGGAAACTAACCAGTTATGGAGATTTAGCCCGTATTCCATGTAATTCAAAGGTCTTATCTTCTGAATGGAACCTCATAAATATTTAATGAAAATTCATCTTAATAGTACCCAAAGTGGTGAGCCATTACACTCCCAAAAAAATGTTAGCTCTTCCCATGGGAATAAAAACATAAGATAAACTAAAAAGTAGTCTCTCATATCAAACTTAATCTTATGAAATTTTTTAGAACAATTGACAATACCACCATCTACAATCATGATCTAAAATTATAGAGTTGGGTAAATGAAACAGATCAAATGAGCAGCCAACTTAATGTTTAAGTTATGTGTACTCCCAGAGTCAATTAACACATTCACCTTTTGTTTATTTAAGAAACCCACCACCTTAAGAGTTAAAGGATTACTAATACTTCAAATTTCATGATAGGAGATAGTAGGTTGAGAAACTTCAGGTTCATCCTCAAGTTATTTCAAACCTACCCCTAAAACCTCATCATCTTATTTCTCCTCATTATCACCTTCAATGTAAAATAACTTATTTTTACCACATCGATGTCCTTTGCTCTATTTGCTATCATAGCAAAAACACAAAAAAATTGCATGTTTTTCTTCAATTTTTTAAGGTGTCAATTTGGTAGGCTGTAAAAATTATGGTGTTGGAAAGGTGCATTCATGAACATTAGTGAAAGGTATTCATTTTATCAAAAAAAATTCCTCATCCAAGTGTGCCCTTGGTGTAAACACTAGGAAACCATACACAATAGTTTTAGATGTCAAAATACCCCTAGACCACCTCAGAACCCCCTTGAGACCAATATTGACTATTCGCTCACAAATTAGACCTAACTCAAGTCAAATTAACCTATTGACTAAAATCCAACTTTTTAACCCAACTTAACCTTGACCCTCAACTGTCGATGGTCACCCTAACCATCGACGGTCACCCTGACCACCGATGGTTAGGTTCCACCATCTCAACCACTTAACTAACACATCACTCCACCTTGCTTTTTATAATTAGCTCATCTAAATTTACATGAAAATTAGTACATGTCTAAGTTAAGATTAGAAAAGCTAGTTCAACCCCTTGTTTTAACCTACACTTCCACCTCTTCCTTATGCCTATAAAGAAAGAGGAAGTGAGAGTGAATCCACATCCAAAATCAAGAAATCATCATTTAGGTCCATAGCCAAAGCCTCTTACATCAACATTCTCTTTTGCAGGTATTCTCCTAATGAACCAGCAAGTGTGATAGAGAGTTGAAGTACTACCATCCATCGACCAACAACCATATACCATTACTCTATTAAAATTGCTCTGAGCTCCACTGCCTTAACCATTCATCAAATCAATAACCAAAAAGCCAAGTATTTGTTTTCAATCATTAGGTTACTTTATTTTTATTTTGTAATCAACCCATCCCAAATCCATCTCTCAAAATTCCATTCTATAACCTCATCCAAACAACCCTTTTCTTAACCAAACCCAGTCCATAATAACCATCGATGATCACTCTGACCACCGATAGTCTATCCTAACTACCAATGGTTACCTTAATCACTGATAGTTACCCTAACCATTGATGGTCACCTCAACCATCGACGGTCACTGTGGCACAAAATAATAGCAATTTATTTTACCCTATCAACCCCCAATCAAATACCACTTTTAGAACCCTTACATATTCACAAAACCTTAAACTATTTTCTAAACCACACCCAACCTATTTAGCATTAGTATTGACCCACTAATTTCTATAATTAGTCAATTTCACCTATTCTTTTAGCAAGCACTTCTTGTAATTAATTTTAGTATCTTCTATTATTTATGTAATAAATTTGTCTTTCAAAACTTGATTGTTTAAAAGTGTGGATTGATAGCCTCCAAGGAAGCTCATGCTTCTTGGATCTATCTTGCTAGGCAATCCACCCTACTATCTAACTAATCAAACCATTTCTTTGAGTGTTTTCTTATTTATAGGTCATTCTTCTCAAGCCGAAGAGGAGTATCTACACTTATCTAAATCAATGCATGCACAACATATTAAGTTTTTATACCATACTCTTATTGATTTTCTTTGCTCTTTTTATAAAAAACATAAGCAAAATTTCTTTAAAACATTTTGGCATGCCTGGTGGGACCCTTGAGTCTCTACTTGGGTTTCTTTTGTTTGCATCTACATGATCTTCTCCTTATTCTATGCTCATAAACGAAATTAAAATTTATTTTGGGTTTAAAATTAACTGCATACATTACTTGCTTACAATTTTGGCTCACTAAGTTAAATTAAAGCAAAGTAATTCAATTGTAGCATCATTTTTGTTTCACACACTAAACCAAATCACATACATCAAATAACTTGACATAAGGCCCAACTAAGATTTTATCACCAAGCAGTTACCTTACCCTTTCTTAGCAATCCTACTTAGAGGTCATTACTAAGGGGAGAACCAATTTAGCTCTTTGGTTGAGTATAAACTCTAAAAATGGTATATACTAACTAAGAACCTTACACCCTTTTCGTTACGGTGTGTGAAGTAAGGGGGTAGGCCCTAATACCAAACCACATATTAATTTCCAATATAGATCCTTTTTAAGATCCTATATATTTATTTTCTAGTACATGTTCTATCAACCCAAGTAGAATCACACAATTTCTTGAAAGCTTAAATCACAAGCCAAAGAGAGACTAAAAGGAACTTTAGGACTTAGTGTACTTTTTCATTTCTTGTCTTCTTTCTATTTGAGGGTTGAGATTGTTTATGTTTTCTTTTTCTCTTATCTTGCATGGTTCTAACTCACCAACAACAAAGAAACCAAGTAGAGTATAACCCATCACTAAACCAATCAACCTCTTCTACCTCCTCATCCATGGAGTACATATGTGAACTAGAGAAGTCTCTTCATCTTTTGGGAAGTCCTATTTTCCCTTGGATATTTTCCCAAGGAGATACAAACTTTACCACTTTCATGGACAACCCAGTTGCCCTCTAGCATTATCTTAACACCTCATCTCACCATGCCCCTATTTCAATTCCATTTATGGATTCACCTTATGGCATGCCATCCCACCTTATGGGAGATGATTCTATAGCTAAAATCACCACCCAACCTTTGACTACCCAAGCATCTTCATCTACAAATCCCTTTGATACCACTATGGAAAATCAACCCACTCAACCTACCAATACCCTTACACCTTCCACCCCTACCAACTACTCCTCTATCTTAGGAGTCACTCAACCCTTAGCCACTTATACTCCACTCACCATTAGGTACCTACCACTAGCATTTCTAACCTTCCTTTGGGTGCCCCAAATCCTTTAATCAATGTTCCACTTTAAAATCTTATGGTGTCTATACCTTTTACCTTACCACCAATCAGTGCAAATGTCACCACCTTTCCTTTGTGTCCCCAAATCCTTTAATCAATGTTCCACTTTAAAATCTTGTGGTGTCTATACCTTTTACCTTACCACCAATCAGTACAAAGGTCACCACCTTTCCTTTGGTTACAAACCCAACCACAACTCCCACCCAACCCACCTTAATCTCTCAATAGGTGCCCATTGCACCAAACCCAGGTTACATCCCTAACCCATAAATGCATGTACCTATACCCACTACCCAACCACCTACATCCACCTACCCCTATATAACATCTACCCAACCACCAGTGTCCACATATCAATATGTGGCATCTACCCAACCACCTGTGTCTACATACCAATATGTGGTAGCTTCTCAACCTCCTACCAATTATCAATATGTCACCCAACCACAACAATAATATGCACCTTACAACCTTTTAGGTTTACAACCCCAAATAGATCTAATGAAAATGCTAATGAATAAAATGACCACTCTAGAGTCATCTATTTATAGGGTTCACAACATTTTATTATATGACCAGATGTACAATGAACCTATTCACCCATTTATCCCTATCATACCATATCCTCCTTAGTGGGAGTTCCCAACTTTTACTAAATTTTAGATCAATGAGGACCCCCAACAATGCCTCAGAGCATTTAAGAATTTATGTTATTTGGTTGCCTATGATGATGCTCTCCTTCTCCGTACCTTCCCTATGTTTTTATCTAGCCTAGCACTAGACTAGTATAGTGCCATAACCAAATACTCTCTTCTCTTTCACTTAGTTAGCTTAGACTTTCTTGGATCACTTTTCAATAAACATTTCCAATAAAGTTTCCATCACTGACCTTTACTCTATCCATAAATTTGATGATGAATCTATTGCTGATTTTGTAGCCCACTAGAAAAGCTTGATCAACCAAATTTATTTCTTCTTACCCCAACTTGAACTAATAAAAAAAATTTAGAGGTCTTGTGCCAAACATATCTCTCCTACATTATGGGTTCAAATATTTAGAACCTTTGATGAAGCTTTTACCATGGCACGTAAACTGGAAAATAGAGCCATCAATGAAGGAAAGTTAAAGTTGAGAAACAAAAACTCTACCTTCAAATCCAATTAGGCATCTTCCTCTAAACCAAACAACTAGACCAACACCAATGCCAAGAACAAGGGAACTATGAATGTGGTTATCCTTAAGACTACTCTTCCACCATTTGTCAATAAACCAAACTCTTCTAACTCCTCAAATCAAAATACAAGACACCAAAACTGAAACACCTAGAAGCAATTCACTCCACTTGGGGAATTTTATGCTTCAGTCTTGGATAATTTGTTGAAATCCAATATCATATAGTTTCCTCCCATAAAATTCCCTCAATAATTTGATTCTTATCACCCTACACCTAGCTAGTACAATGACAATGACCTATGTGCTTTCTATCGAGTCATTGGGCAGGATGTTAGTAGGTGTAATACCTTCAAAAACATTGTCCAAACCCTCATTGACAAGGGGGAACTTATGTTGGATAACCCCAATGCACCTCCAAACCAAGGCCTTGACATTTTCAGGTAACTTTTTCCCAATCATGCACCTTCTACCAAAAACAAGAACAACAAAATGGAGTCTTCTCATGAGTACCATACAATCAATATGGTTCTTAACACACTCATTGTTGAGGAACCTACTACCCAATCCACCTATTATTTTCCCTCTCCATTTATGGAGGTAGTGGAGTTACCTTCTCTTCCTTTGGAGACCCAAACCAAGGACATACCTTCTTCCCCTCCTCCACTTATTGAGGTAGTGGATTCATCAATCCCTCCTTCAACTGATATACTAGAGCAAGCAACCATCACCACTTTACCTTCTCCCTCAACTACCAAAAAATTCACCCCTCCTTTGAAGATCATTCCCAAAGAAGAAACCACCATATCTACATCTCCCATAAAGGAATCAACCATCCAAACCTTGCATACTTTAATTGAGGAAAAGGATGAGGTTACCATTCCCCTTCCTCAACCTATGGGTTTATCTTTTGATCCCACTACCTAGGGAACAAGAACAGTCTATAAACCTTTCTCTAGATTAGTTCAGAGATTGGAATTTGTCTCCAAACCTAACTTATATCTGGCTACCTTTTGGCAGCAACCAAGGCTCCCTTACATCACCAAACAAGAACCTCCAACCACATCTTTGACAAACCAACCCACCACTTCTATTATCCAACCCACTATCATATCAACCCAACCAATCAAAACCTCTACCAACCCAACCATCCATCAACCATCCAAAATAACCAACCCCAAATAACCAAATCATCTTCTATCACTTCAACCAAACCAACCAAAAACCTTGGTATCTTCCCTATGTAGATCCTTAATCACCCATCCTTGAAAGTGGAGCAAACCTCACCAAAACCATCAACCAAACACCAAAAAAAATCAACCAAGGAGGTAAAACCACCAAAATTCCAAAGTTCTACCTCCCTCAACCTTGCCCTCTATATTGGGGCCTCATCCCTCTACTTTAATTTGGAAGCCAACTATCTCAACCAAATCCCAACCATCGCTTTTGGTTACACCATAGCTTCTTCTTTCACCACACCCATTTTTATAGAGCCATTAATAACCAAACTACCTACCTTAAAACTCTCCATCTAAAACTTATCAACCTCTTCACCAAAACCACAACCATCAACTAGGAACACCACCCCTTTACCTAAGACCTCTACCACCAAGCCTATTTTTAAGAGGGCTTCCATCTCAACCACCAAGACCAAAACCTCTAGACCTTTGCCACCTTAAGTTGAGTCTTACGTAACTATTTTCCAAAGGTTATTTCAATCTTCTTGTTTGACCTTACCTCCTATCAAACCATTTGACCCTCTTGGTCCAAAACCAGTCTAGTATAATGACCACCAAATGTACTCCCATCATAGGACACCCAGGCATGACACAAAGAACTGTAAGGATCTCCAAACCATAATCCATCAGCTTTATGATGAGTATGATCTATTATTATATGAACCTCTCTTAAGCCCACTACCAAACCAACCAACAACAACCAATACCCAACACCTACCTACTCCCCCACTCTCAACTCAGAGTGGGGGGAAACCAAACCAATCTCCTACCCCAACTCTTCCCTATATCCATACTATCCATGTGGTCACAATATCATAGCAAAAGGATAAGGGGAAGGTGAAAGTATCCATCCCATGGACATATCAATCTTCTACCTCCCAACTAAATCAAATCCAAGCATCTTCACCTTCAACCAAACCTAAGGTATCCATCTTGGGTACCTCTCAATCAAACCTTCTAAATCCATTAGAAGAGTGGTTCTCAAACAACTCCACCAAACCCCAACAAATATGAGCCTATACGAGTTAATTTTTACCTCACATCATCATTATCAAGCAATGATAGAGGCATTGTAATCAATAGAGGTCCAACCTAAAGACCCTTAACCTCTAGCAACCTTTATTGGTGCTTTCCAACATTTTAGCCTTGTCACCTTCAAGGATTTGGAAATACCTTATATCCACCCTGATGATCCATATCCCCCTCTTTTCATTACTTCCTACATCAACCAAGCCCGCATCAAATGGGTTATGATTAATGGGGGAGCCAGTATTAGCATCATCTCCTCTCATGCCTATCATCAACTTAAACTACCAAACAATGTCATGTCTGAAACCTCAACCATCCTCTAATCCTTTAATGACACCATGGCTACTACTATGGGAACTATCATCCTTCACATCCATTTAGGACCTCATACACTCCCAAAAATATTCTATGTAGTGGAAGGAGAATTTTGGTACAATGTCTTACTGCAATAACCTTGGATCCACTCTATGGGTTGTATACCCTCTACCCTTCATCGTTGCATCAAATTTGAGCATATAGGTCAGGTTGTCACTATATAAGCTTTCCCAAGTTCCTTTTCATCATATAACATGACTTATCGATCCAATGTTGTTCTCTTTCCTCCACCTAACAAACCTTCACTAGTGATAGATGAAACCCCATCTTCTTTTATCGACCAAGCATCCACCATCTCTTCCATCCCTTCCATCCAAATCCCCATAATAGACCCTTTGGAATCAACCTTCCAACATCTTTCATTGGGGGAGTATCACCTTTTCACCCTTGAAACTCTCCCTACTCCACAAGAGTATGGGAAACTTGACCATCAACCTAGTTATGACCCTAATATTGGCACCATTGTTCCTTTCATACCCTCATCTTATCGAACCTATTTCATCTATGAGGGACTGTATAAACCCCTAGGCACTTTCACTACCTCCTTTTCACCTTGACCATTCACATCTAGCTTCTATTATCTAGATAAACCCAAATTTTGCAAAACATACCTCTACATGTATGCTTGGAATGGATTTGGCCTAGGTGGGTATGAACATGGGCTGCACAAGTTACTTTTAATCAAAACTCATAAATCTCACTAAAATCATGGCCTCAACTTCACCCACCTAAACAAAAAACCAACCGACTTCCCAGAACCATCATTAGCAAGGAAACCCCATCCTCACTATCCACTCTACCATTGATAGCTAAAGATTCTGACATCATCCCCCTAATTTTTTTTCATCAACATATTCAACCTTGGACCCCTGACCTATCAAAAAGATGGGGCAATTGTAACAATCCCTATGACCCATCTTAAGATGATAGGAGATGACTCTCCTACCATTAATACCGTTCAATGTTAGGATGATCATTCCATTCTCACCTATCTTGGTGCACCAAATTCCTCTATCCACAAATCCCTACCTCTAGATACTTCAACCATGTTGAAAGAATCCACCATGGATATCAACTTGGGCACTTCATATGACCCCCAAATTGTTAAAATTTGAGAATCATTAAATTTTGAGGAACTCTAGGACTTCCTGTAAGACCGCAACATAGCATTTGCTTGGTATTATAGAGACATGCGAGGAATTGACCTCTCCATCACTACCCACAACATAATCACCAACCTAGATGCTAATCCTATTAGGCAAAAAAATTGGTGAATGCACTCTCACACAACCCTTCTCATCAAATAAGAGATCCAACATCTCCTATCCATCAATTTCATTCAACCCATTAATTATCCCCAATGGGTCTCAAACATTGTACCTATCATCAAAGCCACAAGGGGACTATGCATTTATATGGACTTCCATGCCTTCAACCTTGCTTGCCTAAATAATGGCTTTCCTCTACCAAGCCTTGACCAACTAGTTGATCTTATAGCTGCCCATGAGATATTATCTCTCATAGATGGAATTCTTAGGTTACAATCAGATACTAATTACCCTTGAAGATCAATACAAAACTACCTTCATGACCCCATGGGGGACCTTCTAATATAGGGTCATGCCTTTTGGATTGAAGAACACTGGTGTAACCTACCAATGTGCTATGACCTACATCTTTCATGACCTTATCCACAAAATCATCGAAGACTATGTTGATGACCTTCTTGGTAAATCTAAATATCGTAAGGATCATTTGGCCATTCTTAAGATCATCTTTGAGTGCCTCATCCATTACCATGTCCATGTTAACCCTAAGAAGTACATTTTTGGGGTCTTCTCAGGAAAGATCCTTGGCATTATCATTTCCCTTTGAGGAATTGAAGTTGATCCAACCAGAATCAAAGCAATCTTCGACATGCCACCTCCAACCTACCTTAAGCAACTCCATAGTTTGTAGGGAAAGCTCCAATCCATTAGTCACTTTATCTCTCAGCTCTCATACGGATACCAACCCTTCCACCACCTCCTAAAGAAGGATGTATATTTTAAGGAGAATATCAACTATAAAAATTCCTTTGATTCACTTCAATAGTACCTTTTGTCTCCAATTTTCCTCACTTCTCCTAAGGATGATCAACCTTTTTACCTTTATATCTCTATCACTGACCACTCCTTAGGGGCAATGCTTGCTCATCGAGACAAACAACATAAAGAGAAAGTTGTCTAGTACATCAACCACACACTCATAGAATATGAGACTCGATACACCCATACAAAGAAACTCTACTTAGCTCTAGTCTATGTGGCCACCAAGCTTTGCCACTACCTTCTTAACCACAAGACCTATGTCATAACCAATACTAACCCACTCAAGTATATGCACTCCAAGCCATACCAAAACCAATGTATGGCCAAATGGATCATGATTTTAATTGAGTTTGACATTGAGTTTCTTTAGAAGTCAATTAAAATTCAAGTCATGGCTGACCAATTAGCCAATGTACCCTTAATAGATGATCAACCTCCTCCTATTGAGTTTCTTGATGAGTCCATCGTGACCCTCTCTTAGGCAGACTTCACTTATCAAGTGACCATGTTCTTTGATAGATAAAAGTGTCAACATGGTGGGGGATCTGACATTATCCTTATCCCCCTTCATGGTGAACCTCTTCCTTTATCCTTCAAGCTATATTTTAAATGTACAAATAATATGGCTAAGTACAAAGCTCTAGTAATAGGCCTTCAGATTGCGTTGGCCTTGGGAGTCAAAATGATCAACATCTTTGGTGACTCAACTAGTGGTCAATAAATCAATGGGTCTTACCAATGTAAAAAAGATGTCTTGCAATAGTACAAACAACTAGTTTATGCACTTTTAACATCATTTGAAAACTATTGTATCCAAACCACCTCATGATCGATGAACAAGTTTATTGATACCATGGATTCCCTCACCTCTTAGATCCTGTCTACACCCTCTGACTCTAAACTATTTGTCATAATCCACTGACTTACCGAGCCTTCCTACATCAAGTAAGACTCTCCCACCATCTTCAATGTGGAGTAGACCTAACCTAAAATTTGGTATCAGTAGACCTTTGACTATCTTAACCTGGCCATCATTATTTATGGTCTTTCTAGGAATGTTCAAAGAGCATTTATCCAGATTACCTCATGTTATACCATTTTGGGGGGAATTCTTTATAAACATATATTTGATGGTCTCTTCTTCCGTTGCTTATGCAGGCATGAAGCCTCTCATGCTATTAGGCAAATGCATGATGGGATCTATAGGGGATACTTTAGTGGCCTCGTCATGGCTAAACACATCCTTTGCCTTGGCTATTATTGGCATACCTTTAACCAATATTATTGTTATCATGTGAAAAAGTGTGCTAAGTGCAAATAATATGCCAACTTACATCACACATCTAGCCATAATATTTGTGTCTCCATAGATTTCTATCACTTTTCATAATGTAGTTTGGACCTCATTGGTGAAATTAACCCCCATTCTTCATAGTGGCATCATTATATCATCACTACAACTGAATATTTTTAAAAATGGGTAGAGGTTATTCTTCTTGTCTCAACCAAGGTAGAAAAGATTATTGACTTTATCAATCATCACATCATCTATCATTTCGGTATTCCTCACAAAATCATTACAGACAATGGAAAATCTTTTAAAAACAAACACATCCAAGGTCTTTATGATGCATTTGGTATCAAGTTAAGTTTCTCATCGCCTTATCATCCTTAAGCAAATGGATAGGTGGAAGCCTCTAACAAAGCTCTCAATAACATGCTAACTAAAATGGTTAATGCATCTAGTTGGGATTGACACTTACATATCCCCTTTGCCTAATGGGCATATCGTACTAGCATTCAAAACCCTATAGGTGCTACCCCTTTCTCTCTAGTTTTCAGAGCAAAAGTTGTCTTGCCTCTCGAAATCCAAATTCCTTCCCTTCACATATCCATGCAAGATCTTCTCTCTGAGGATGATTATCATCAAGAACATTTAGTCTAGCTTGAGATACTTGATGAGTATTTTTTAACCACTCTTGCTCACCTTTGTGTCTATCAAGAATGAATCAAACAAGCTTATAAAAAACACCTTAAAATGTGAGAATTTAATATCAGAGACCTTGTTCTAAAGGAAAACAAACCTATCCTTCCAAGGTACTTGCCTATCCTCTTGCGAACACAACCCACTAACCTGGTGTGGCTATACCTACACCTATTACCATACCTACCTTGTACTCGCTCCATCGAGGCTCATCAAGGCAAAACCTAAAGACTATGGCCTCATAATAACATATCTCCTCCATTGTAGTTATATACATCTATATGGGGATAGATAGTGCTTGGTAGTTGCAGCTCCTCCTTCAACTTGTCTCAAGGAGTCTCTCTCCTAGGTAACCAAGGCTAGTATATCTCTAGCCTAGTCCCTCTCACTTGTAACTATAGCCACCTAACCCTATGCCATTGCCAACTGACCCTATAGTTATTCCACATTAGCCTTTGCCATGGCTAGTGTCATTCATGATTGATCTCTCTCTACAGTCACTACTTGTACATCTAGGGCAGCCCCCTGCACCTGTGCCCATTGACCTCTATCAGTGGGTTCAAAATCCATTGGCTACCTACCACCATCATCACCACCAAAATATGCTACCACATAAAGTGTTTGGTACCATGTAGAGTAACCATCCACAATACATGCATCATCTATCTCTGGCCTCACCGGTAACTCTTGATCAAGGAAAATCTAAATGAGCTATGGTTCTAGGATTAGAAGCTCTACATCCTCTTGCCTATACCTTAGGAATGGACCTAGAATACCTTGTACTAGGCCAAACTATCATTGAACCATGTTAAAAATAATGAGCTCTATCTCACCTCTCTCCTACCAAATATCCACTTGTAGCTCTGTAGTGATAGTGTATGCCTCCTATAATGTGCCCACTTAGTAAACCTAATGTATGGCCTCCAAATCACATCACCAATAACCAAGGCATTTAGTGCCCCTCTAAACTAATATGTATCATGTACCCCTCTTGCTCTTGAGAGGGCAAAATTATCTCTCCAGCACATGAAACTGACTCTAAAGTCCATCGAGGCATACCCCTCCCATAGCAGCCCCAACTACCTCAACACCTGTATGTGCTCATAGGCCCAACATTGAAGAACAAATCTTATGTTTATATTTTACCTTTTGTGAGCTCTTAAACCCCATAACTCCCTATATATATGGACTAGAATCATAAGCACCCGACCTAACAATGTGTGCCCTAGTAGCATCTCCACTAGAACCCATAGCAATAGATAGGGAAACCTCCCACTACTCAAATCTAGAATGGAAAAACATGAAACCACCAGCATCATCATTTTAAGTAGCTACCTCTCAACTCTAACCCTCTGACATAGTAGAGTGTAGCTAAAACCTCTAGTGTGCGACCTCATAAAATCATGGTCATCTCTGTATAATAGCTCCATGAACTCATCTCTCTCTTCCCTCTCAATGTGATAAATTGGATCACCCTATATGGGTAACTATGTAATCCTATGAACATCCTCAGGGAAGATCATCATCTCACATATCGATAGAAGGAAGGTGTTTGTGGCATGAGCCCATCTCTCGATGAGTGGCATAATCATCACCACATCCCATGACATGTGTTGGTAATGTAACATCGCACCAAGGCCCACCTCCTCCATGTGATCCCAATCAGCATCTATCATCCCTCAATGAATCTCAAAAAATATCTAAGGCACCTAATCTTGCATCTAAATCTACTCATGTGCCTACAATGTTCGATAACAAACACACTTAGTTCTCTATACTATTTTTGCCTATGAACTTAACCTCTTACACCTACCTCTTATGCTACTCAAAGCATTTACCTACTTTACCTTATACCCCTGGCTTATCTCTGAAGACAAACCATTAACCTATCAATCAACATAATCAATGTTACCTACCAAACATCGACCATAACTATTTATACCTTCACCTTAACCTAAGACATGACCCTTGACCTTGACCTTCACTATTAACCTTTAACTATTGCCTATCACATCCTTAACAACTAGCCAACACATTCAAAATCTAACACATTCAACTATTACCTATTCAACCTTTTCAAACACATTCCCACCTATTATCAACCATCAATGGTCATGGTGACCACCAACAGTCAAGCTACCAATTACCGATGGTCATCATCCATTGATGGTTAGGTATGACTACCGATGGTCATTATATATGACCGTTGGTGGAACATGCCTAAACCCTACCCACCCAAACACTAAAATCAGACATTGAATTTACCTAAATTTGTCCTCTACCCTCCCCTAACTACCCTAACCTACCCAATTTCCAAAATCACCCACAAATTTCACCAAAAATATAGAAAAACCTAACCCTAGGGTAGACCTAAACAAAACCTAGTTTACACCCAGCCATCAATCACACCATACCACTAACCTTCAAATATAAATGCATTTTCCAATCTATCAATTGAATAACAACCCCTACCTCATTCCTTAATCATCATCAAGTAAGAATCTTGGGACCCACTTCCCAACCACATCCTCATCCACCCTGCATTCTGGCTCGATCAGCCCTCCAATGCTTTAGCCCACTCAATCCCACTCACCCACTCAAAAAACATCATCAGCCTCTTTGCACAAAATTACAAGTAACCAATTACCAGAGTCAAATTATTTAAATGAATGAAAATGACAAGTGGAGTCACTTTTGTATCCACCCTTTTAGGGTTTAAACCTAACTGTCGATGGTCAGGGTGACCGCTGACAGTCGATCCTAAGACCCCTGACCCTTGATGGTCAACATTTTGGGGTTTTCCCACTAAAATACAACCTTTTCACCCAACCTTTTTTTGGCACACACCTACACCAAGTGCCCAACCACTCATCAATCATCTTTGCCTGCCTTACCAACCACCACATCACTTCGTTAATGGCCATTTTAGCATAAACTAATGCATATTTTTGTGATGACCTTGACTTGGTCCTTTTGATTGCATCAATGATGCTTGCCATATTGAATAGATTTTTGAACATGCACTACCTCATGCACACCAAACCCATTTGTGTCTTCTTGGAAGCACTTCCTACCTTAAATACCCATGACTACACCAACCCATTTACATCTTCTCGGGAGCACTTTCTACCTCATCTACCTGCGACTACACTCACCTCATCTATTAAAATTGAGTTTACAAGTGTAACCCAACCACCATACCTAAATACGGTCATGTGGTCCACTTATCACTTATCCTTCTAACATCAACCTTAATTTTTACCAATAATGGAAACTTAGTCAATGCACGGTCTTGGCTATAATACTTTTGGCATACTACATATGCATGTTTACACTTTAGTACCCAACCTATCAACCACTACTTTAACCACTTATCAAACTTGTATCTGATTTAGTTCCACCTCATCACTTCCTAGTTTGAGAGGGAATACCTCCTCCCATGCTCAGGGTAATAAAATGCTTGACCTACACTCTTTTTATTTTGTTATTTGTTGATACAAACTACATAATAAAAATGGGCAAAATGTAGACACTAGAAAACCATACACAATAATTCTAGATGTCGAAATACCCCTAGACAACCTCAGGAGCCCCTTAAGACCAAATTTGACCATTTGACTATAAACCAGACCTAACCCAAGTTAGATTGACCTACTGGCTAAAACCCACCTTTTTAACCTAACTTGACCTTGACCCTTAACTGTCAACAATCACCCTAATCATCGACGGTCACCCTGACCACTGACAGTCAGGTTCCACTGTCTCAACAACTTAACTACCACATCACTTCGACTTGCTTTTTTATAATTAGCTCATCTAAATTTGCATGTGAATTGGTGCATGTCTAAGTTAAGATTAGAAAAGATAGTTCAACCCCTTGTTTGAACCTACACTTCCACCTCTTCCTTGTTCCTATAAAGAGAGAGGATGAGAGAGTGAATCTACATCCAGAATCAAGTAATCATCATTCAGGTTCAGAGCCAGAGCCTCTTACATCAGCATTCTCTTTTGTAGGTATTCTCCCAGTGAACCATCAAGTGAAAAAGAGATCCAAAGTGTTGTCATCCATTGACCAACAACCAAGTACTGTTACTCTACTAAAATTGCTCTGGGCTCCACCGCCTCAACCATTCATCAAATTAACAACTAGCAAGCTAAGTATTTATTTTCAATCATTCAATTACTTTATTTTTATTTTGTAATCAACCCATCCCAAACCCATCTCTCAAAATTCCATTCTATAACCTCATCCAAATAACCATTTTCCTAACCAAGCCCAACCCATAGTAACTATCGACAGTCACTCTAACCACCGATGGTCTATCCCAACCACTGACGGTTACCTCAACTATCGATGGTTACCCTAACCGTCGGTGGTCACCTCAACCATCGATGATCACTGTGACACAAAATAATATAAATTTATTTTACCCTATCTACCCTCAACCAAATACCACTTTCAGAACCCCTGCTTGTTTACAGAACCCATAACTATTTTTTGAACCACATCAGACCTATTTAGCATTGCTTATTGTTAGAATTAGTCAATTTTGCATATTCTTTTAGAAAAAACTTCTTGTACTTAATTTTAGTATCTTTTATTATTTATGTAAGAACTTTGTCTTTCAGAATTTGATTGTTTAAAAGTATGGATTGATAGCCTCCAAAGAATCTCATGCTTCTTGGATCTAGCTTGCTAGGCAACACACCCTACTATCTAACTAATCAAATTATTTTTTTGAGTGCTTTCTTATCTACAGGTCATTCCTCCTAAGCCAAAGAGGAGTATATAGACTCATCTAGATCAATGCATGCACAACATATCAGGTTTTTGTACCATACCTTTCTCAAGTTTTTTTCTCTTTCTTATAAAGAACATAAGTGAAATTTCTCTAAAAAAATTTGACATGCCCGATGGGACCCTTGAGTCTCTACTTGGGTTTTTTTTGTTTGCATGTACATGTTCTTCTCTCTATTTTGTGCTCATAAATGAAGTTAAAATTTCTTTTGTATTTAAAATCAACTGCATACATTGGTTGCTTACAAGTTTAGCTCACTTAGTTAAATTAAAGTAATTCAATCATAGCATCACTTTTGTTGCATACACTAAACCAAATCACCTACATCAAATCAAATATCAAACAAATTGATATAAGGCCCGACTAGGATTTCATCACCTAGCGATCACCTTACCTTTTCCCGATGATCCTACTTGGAGGTCATTACCAAGGAGAAAATTAACTCAGCTCTTTGATTGAGTATAAAATCTAGAAATCGATATATATTGACTAAGCACCTAACACCTTTATCGATACGGTGTGTGAAGTGAGGGAGTAGGCCCCAATATTGAGCCACATATTGATTTCTAATATAGATCCTTTTTGAGAGCCTGAACAACCTGAAACTATCTATATATTTCGATTCTAGTACCTAATCTATCAACATAAGTGAAGTCACACAATTTATTGAAAGCTTAAGGCATAAGCCAAAGACAGACTAAAAGGTATTTTAAGACTTAACATACTTTTTAGTGTATGATTGATTTCCTTGATCATTTTTTGTCTCCTCTCTATTTGAGGGGTGAGATTGTTTGTGTTTTCTTTCTCCCTTATCTTGCATGGTTCTAACTTGCCAATAATGAAGGAACCAAGTAGAGCAGAACCTGTCACTAAACTAGCCAACCTCTTCTACCTCCTCATCCATGGAGTACATCTCTGAACCAAAAAAATATCCTCATCCTTTAGAAAGTCCTACTTTCCCTTGGGTATTTACCCAAGGAGATACGAACTTTACCACTTTCTTGGACAACAACCCAGTTGCCCTCTAGCATTATTTTAACACCTTGTCTCACCATGCCCTTGTTTTAGTTCCATTTATGGATCCACCTTATGGCATGCGATCCCACCTTATGGGGGGCATTTCTATAGCTACAATCACCACCCAACCTTTGACTACCTAAGCATCTTTGTCTACTAATCCCTTTAATACCACTATGAAAAATAAACCTACCAATACCCTTACACCTTCCACCCCTACCAACAACTCCTCTACCTTAGGAGTCACTCAACTCCTCTAAAATTTATGAATGTGATCTTTTACAATCTGAGTTTGGCATAATTTGGCTAGTTGGCTGAAGTAGTTTTTAGATACATTGTTGTGATTGTGGAGCTACAACTCCTCAAAAATTATTGACCATGAAACTAGGACACCCTTCTTTTTATTTTAAGCATGCAACCAATAATACCAAATAAATTACTAGGTTCTAGATATAGAGAGGCCATGACCACTATTTGTGAATAGTAAGTTTGATGTAAATTAAAACAAAAATCAATTTAAGTAATCCATGTGAGTGGATCATTACCATCAAACTTGTGCAGGGTTACTTTTGGTAACAATGACTTCGTACTAGGGTTGGTATTGTGATTATTTGGAGGAGGAGAACCAAATTGGAGTGGTGGAGGGTTGTTTTATAATTGATTTGAAAAGTTGGCCAATTACCCCGTGATTTATTGCAATTGATCCAACAAGTCATTCAAGTCCCCTTTCAATCCCATGAGATCTCTTTTAACATCATTAAGATCATCTTTATGTATCATGCCTTACAACTTGGATTTAAGTTGTTAAACTGCCTCTGAAATAATTGAATCAAAAGTTTAGAAAAAAATGTCATCCTTATGAGAATGTTTAGGCATTTCTTACCCTTTCTCGCATCCACAAATGTTAATCCCATCCATGCATAAAGCATAGGAGGGTTACAACCCCAAAAAAATGTATTGGTAGATGATACCTTTATAATCGCCTCGTCAAGATGAATCCAATGACTACTAATGTGTAGAAGGGTGAAAAAAAATTGGCCCAAAAAAAGTGTATCGGTAGAATATACCGTTGTGATTGTCTCGTAAAGACAAATCCAACTACTACTAATTTGCACAAGGTAAAAATTGTGGTGATGAAAAAATAATTCTTTTCGTATCACAAGTTATATTTTTTCGACCTTTTAGTGCTCAAGACGTCATTTCCAAAAATATTGCGTCATAAAAACTTGTCTAAATTGAAGCTATGATACCACTTGTAATAAAATTACTTGGATGATTTGCAATAATAGAATTATATATCATATAATTAAGAACAAAATAAACAGATCCACAACAACAATTGATGAGAGAGTAGAATACTTGAATATTATCACTGAGCCACTTCGAAGGGGTAACCTCCACAACAATGTAATAAGAACATATTTTGCAATAAGATGATAAAAGACTAACCACTACCTCTTATATATATTCTATGTAGCCATGGTTATTTCATAAGCTGACCATACTAAGAACATTGAGAAATACAATACGATAATATAAATGTATGTAAGCCAAAAGTTAACCACACATATCCCTAATTGTATTATAGGTTAAAGACATACTAGTATAAGCATCATAACCAATCAAGTACTTGTTTTCATTATCATTACAATATCTAGCATAACTATACTTTCTATCTTTGGCATATGAGCATAAGAGATTTAGTATATACTCTATTTGAGTTCACAATTAATTGACTTGCTATAGAGATAGTTTATCATCCTTGTGCCTTGGACTATCTCTATCTCCTTTAACCCTAGATTCCCTAATCTAGATTTTTGAGGTTAAACAAGTTTCAATATATCTTATAAGCTATGAGTTAAAGCTTATGAGAAACAAACTTATAATCCCTAAAATCACTCAAACAATATTATTATCTTAATCCCTACGTGAGTTCTTTTACAACTTACAATAATCCACACATAATATTATTTTACACTAAATAACTAGTAACAAATGATGAGTTGTCTTTAACAACTCATCCACACTCTTACACATGCTCACACACGTGTACAAATTTAATATCTACCATCATAATATTATTGCTCACCACTAACACAAATGTGAGTATTAATATAGGAAATTTCTAACATTTCCCCTGATGCGAATATGGGAGAAAATATTATATTGTACAAGTGTGGTGTGTTTGGATTCAAACCTCTTTTGTTGTTTTGTTTTGTGACTCACATGTTTTATATTTTCTCTCACACTGTAAAACTACATGGATGTTGATTTTGACCGATAATATATCCATTTACAAATGAAAATGACCTCTTTTTATATAAATTAAAAAAATAAAAAATTGAACCCCATACCACTATAATATTTTACTCTCTTATAAAAATAATTTATTAACCACGTTTAGCAATTAATAGCATTGGGGTTTTGACCTGGACAAAGTGGGAGTTGAAATTTTTTATAAAACAAAATCCACGAATTTGCAAATAAACCATTTCAAAAACAGTATTTAAGTAGTAATCAGTGGAGCTTTTGTTTTACAAAAATCGCACACCTTGTAGTTTGGTGTGGGGGAAAGCGAGCTTGACGGAGGAGCTTCGGGTTGACCCGAGTTAGGGTTTATCGTTACTTGTTGGGGTGTGCAAGAGACTGAGTTTATCGAGCCGAGTCAGGATCATTACGATCGATCGCATTTGTTGAGAATCGCTGCCCTTTTGAAGCCACTGAAAGGGAGAGAACAGTGCAGAGTCACCTGAGTTCAAGCCATACTGAATTTAATCCACATAGATGTTAAATTCTCCAATGCAGATCTGCAATGCCGAACCCTTCTATGCTGTTTAAACCTTATAGAAATCAATGCAATTTAAACCTTCCAAATTCTCATGCAAGAATCGTCCAGCCATCAAATGCCTATAGAACCCCAAAATAGACCAGATTTAACGGAAACGTAAATATAGTGTTCACAATCAATTCTTATGTTTTTGGTCATTTCAGATTCAATGATGAGGTCTAATCTTTTTTATTTGATAGGGTAAAATGCTTTTCACCGGAGCTATAAACTGGGATGGGACACAACTAGGGGCCCATTCCCACAGTAGGTCGAAGAAATATATAAAATATAAACAGAAAGGATCCCACTTCCCAAGAGAGAAACACCAAGAAATATAAAACGCTTAAACCGTAGAGAACCAAAAGAAAGGAGGAACAAAAGCAAAGAAGAGACGGATAATCAACATAGAAACACCATAACACCCCAAAAAAGGGAACAAAAAAACACATCACTCAAGTCCAAGCCCTGCTAATTGTCCACCAGAGGGGCTTATCCACAAGTCAATATTCCCTATCACCCTTGTTTAGAAAGGAGGTTATCCAAGGTCCATTGAGAGCCATTGGAGATGAGAGAGTGCGCTTTTGCGCTTAGTAATTATGCGTCTAATCTATATCCTTTCTTCTTTGAGGTCTAATATGCTCAAAACTGTTGCAAATGAAATTTGTCCCATGTAAGCACTGACATAAACAAACTATGTTAAAAAACCAACAAACAATTGATTTATGAACAAACAATTCACAACAAGGTTGCACGTGGTCTGTATTGTTGATCCATTGATAATGACAACGATATAAATGGAGGACTGACAAATAATGAAATTTACACATGGTCCTCACTACATATCCATTATTTTTCTCCTTATTTCAGAGATGCCCCTTAGGAAACCTACTTTGATACCAAGTGTCTAAAATTATCCATATTGAAGAATATCTCCATTATGGGTGAGCCGAAGCTCAAATGTACAAATGCACAAAATCGGGGTTAATCACAATTCAATATTTTATTAATTGTCAGAGATTACATTTTATAGCTTCAAGATCTCCTATAAGCTAGGAGTTGAAGATTATCAGCAACAAACTTGTAATCCCTAAGATCACTCAAACAACACTTTTATTTGTCATCTAAAATACCTAAGTGAGTTGTTTCACAAAAGTCACAATATTCCACACATAATATTATTTTACACTAAATAACTAGGTAAAAATGATGATTTGTCTTTAACAACGCATCTACACTCTTATATACACTCACATACATTGATAAATTTAATATCTACCCCCAAAATATTATTGTTCACCACTAACACAATTGTGAGCACTAACATAGGAAATTCATAACACACATACACACTCATAATGTTGAATGTGTGGAGTTTGTGAAAAAATATGTACGAGTGGTACGAGTCTATTACTCAAACACCAAATAACTAACAGATGTTGAGGATTCCAAAACACTCTCACCACAAGGATGTGCAGATATTATCAAGGTGTCAAAAAATATAGAGAAAAATATCTCACAAAAGATAGCTAAAATTAGACAAAGAGACATTGGGGACAGTAAAGCTTTGTTCACATAAGGAGGTTTTCAATCTATAAAAAAAATGCTAACTTAAAGGTGAGATTTTCTCAAAAAAATGAGCATTATTAGGCTATATGAATGGTGTGTGAACGATGACGTTGAATAGCAAAGGAACCATGCTAGTAGAGTTCATGTAAGGAGTGTTGAAGATGGCTTTATAACCTACTTGAAATCCATCCAAAATAAACATAGATGGTAGAACAAGATGCATGCATGTGATTCAATGTCATGTGCACAAATTGTGTATGCAAGGAAACATCTAAATCAGATTCTTGACACTCATGCCTATTTGAATCTAAAAATGTGTTAGGACTCTGATACCTAACAAAAGCAATCTTAGATCTCTCACACATGAGTGAAGGTTAAAAATATCTTATGAGTTGTTTTATGTGTTCACGAAGAGTGGAGCGAATAAATACAAGTTTAAAGCTCACATGAGGTCATCCCAATGAAGATGAAGCTTGGTAGCCAATGCCATGACAATCGATCCAATGAACAAGTTGAATGGGTGATACAATACCATGTAACTGTTTACCAATACCTCTACTAGAATACTCCATAGAATGGAGTAAATGGAAACCAATACCAGAAGTGTGGTTCTCAAATGAAGTAAGCACATATACATGATGATTAGGAGGGTAGTTTCTACATGGGGAACCATAGGTAGGGTAGGATTAAAAAATGGCTCATGGTTTGGTAAATCAAAATCCACAAGAGCATCGAAGGATGCATACCAAAATCAAAAATAATAATAGGAGGTGAACTAGGTGCAATAGTGCTCACATGAGTAATTTATTATTGCAACAAAACAACAGTGTCCTACAAATATTTTTTGAGGGCATATATGTTTATAAGGTGTGATAGACAGCATATTTTCTTTTTTTAGTTTCCTATTCTCCTCAAAACAATTGATCATAAGCTCTTGAAGGGCACATACTTCATAAAATATCATGTTCTTCTTAGTTTGCATGTTATTATTGGTTTGTGTGAGTACAATGAGATATTCACATAAATTTGTTATAATGAAAGGTATAAAAATGCCTTGAAAATAATATCAATTGCTAAAAACTACAAATTTATGGAAATGAAACAAAAAAACAAGAGATAGTGGGAACTTATATTGTGCCTTGCAACCCTCCTACCTTTCTGCATAATTTATAGTACACACCAAATGATGGAAAAACTGATCCCCCCAGTAACTATTGATGACGAAAATTGCGCTTGATCTTAATCAATCAACAATGGAAAGTTTCAAGCTGTGGGATATTGCGGCTTGAAACAACCTCCAGGTTTTAGAGAAGCTGGTCTCTTCTTTTATATTGAGGGAAAAGGGATAGGAAATTAAACAGAAACGCAAATGCAGGAAATGAAACCTAACTATGGTGATGCGCCTGAGTGTAATCCTAATCCTAACCTTGGGCACAGTGAGACTATATGTGGGATTCAATTACATTTAAGAGCAGACAAGTGCATGATCAATGTAAAAGATCGAAATAATAGAAATAGAGGCTCATAACAGAGACTTCTTTTGCTGAGATACAGGAAATGTCAACAAAGGCATAGTGTTCAATCTTCTTAATAAAATCTTTCAATCACATAAGAGGCGCAAAAATCACATACAATTATGTAGAAATCCCGACTCGAGAAAACGAGACAAAAGCAAATGACATTCCTAATCACAACTCCAGAGAATCTACAATATAGACTACTTTGCAAATGACACAGATAACATCAACCAAGGCATAGAGTTCAATTTTCTTAATTCATTCAGCCACATAAAAGGCACAGAAACATGCATAGTTACATCAACTTTACAACTCAAGAAAATGAGAAAAAGCAAATGATATTACTGGTCAAAACTCTAGAAAGTCTAAAACTATAGAAAAGTTTCCCACCCCTTAATCTCTTACAATCCTTCTTCTTTTATAGCCTCAGATGTCTCCTTCCATCACTCGCCTTCCCGCACAATTCCACTTAGTCCTTCACTCGCAGGGGACAAAACAGATGGTGCTTTCAATCCTTTGGATGTACCTTGGTCTTATCAGGAAGGGCCATGTTGGAGTGGGATGGCTATTCTGACCGCGGCATGGCGATTCATGTCTAGTACCTCCCTTCGCGCCTGAATTTCTCATTCCATCACCTGCTTAGCCACTCAACTGTCTATTCTATCTCTGCTTACAAGGGACAAACAGATGGCCCTTTAATGCTTGCAAGCCCCAAAAATCTAGTCGATGTATTGTTCTATCTACCAGGAATAACTCTCACCGAGTTTCCTTCCATCACTGCTGTAACAGATAGACGGACACTCTATTCTATTGAAACTGAAGAGGACACTTAGTCAATCCATGAAAATTCTCTTTATGGTCTAGAAGGCACCAGAGAACGACACTTGGCACCTTCCGCTTTTTCTATATTATGCTCAGGAGCGCTCTGCCTTCGACACCTATCGCAAACTGCTTCCTCGATACTTTGCAGTTTTAACAAAATAAAACTCACCGCGTTCCTTGCTCTGGCAAATTTTTCAGAAAGGGATGGATGCACGTGGCAGTCTTCACATGTTGACACTTGGCGCTTCCACAGTCCTTTGAAGTAACACCTGGGACCCACTACAATCTTATTTGGCAATGAATATCGAAGAGGGTCTCTCAGAAGTTGACGTGTGGCGACCTCCGCTGCTCTTGGGAAGATACGTGGCATCTTTCACTTCTCCTACTAGGGGTATGTGGCGCCTTCCGCTATTTTCAGGGATGGAGTAGAAAGGGACTCGGAGAGTGACACTTGACAGCATCCGCTACTTTATGACACTTAAGCAAAATAAAATGACACCTTTTTGCGTTGAACCAAAGTATTGAACCCAGGCGTTGAACCAATGTCTCTCGAATGTCGACACGTGGTGACTTCTGTTGCTTCTTTAAAAAGGTAGTTCAGGGCCTTTCACGACTGCCACCTGGCACTTTTTGCTGCTTAGCTCATTGAAATTCTTTGCCAAAAAATAGAATGAAATGCGGGTGTCGATATGAGATGCAGATGCTGACACGTGGTGCATTTCGCTTAGCTACTACTAGATACATGGCACATTTCGCGACTTTCCCAAAAGTTACAAAAGGGAACTCGGAAGACGCCAGCTGGTCAGCTCCGAGTTTTGGAAAGTGACACTTGGCAGCTTCTGCTCGAATTCAATACTTAGGCAAAACTGAAACAAAAGAAATAAAAGGGGGAAAAGGACCCGTGCTCAGAGGGCTACACTTGGCAACTTCCGCTGCACTTCGACACTTAGGCAAAATGAACCTGCCCTCTGCTCCAAAACTCTGCCACTACGTCCAAGGTATGTAGGAACCAAAATTGCAGTGCTCGACTAAAAAATTTAAATACGACGTAGAGTAAAAAATTACTCGACAATTACTGGCGACCCCCAAGACTTTTGAGCCTGCTCAAAAAGAACTCGACTCCCGCTCTGTCAAAATTTTACAGCTTCAAAAGTGTTGTCTGGTAGATGGACCACTCATGGTCAGATAACCCTTGCTTGTTCTACAATTCAACGAAAGCCAGATCAAGGTTAATGATATCCTTGTGCGAAAAGGTTTACAGGATCTAGACCGTAGCTTTCAGTTTGAATTTCAGCTGGGAAATAGGAACTAGAACAGCTTCGACTTCTGAGACTGAGGAATCATCCCGCAAGCTCTGGAAAACTATTTGATCCCTCTATTTGGCCAGCAGCAATGGTTCAATTTGATCAACCATCAGCACCATCTTTGCATCTAGAAATGGATAAGGAAGGCTTAGTTGCACCAGATCTTCAATATGCTATCTCATCTCGCCGATGCCTTCTTTCACAACTTCAAGATGGTCTTTGCAACTGTTGACCGCGACATTGCAACTGATCACCTCATTGACCCGTTTCACAGTGGCCATTCTGTCAGGGATTCCCGTAGCTGCCAATGTTGCATCCATTGTGTCATAGAGTTTTTGCAGCAAGGTTTGGGATTCCATGACTCTGTTGGAGATTGTGGCCAGAGTGTTCTGCACTGAATCTTCCACTCTTTCACACAATTGTTGTGCGTTGAGCAGGAAGGTGAGAAATGGCCTGAGCTAGATAATCTTTGAAGAGATTCTCTCCCACGCTAACTCGTATAGCTCCTTCACCAGTTGCATTACTTCGACACTTCTTGGCCTATTAGCCAGCTCTATTGTCAATTGTGCGGTCCTCTATTGTTCTGCTTGGAACTGGGCTTGAAAAGCCATAGTATTGTTTTGTTCCTCCAGTAGCCTTTGTTGTGATTGGGTAACCTGCAGTTGAAGTCCTTCGACTCTTCCCTACAATGTTGCGTTCTCCCACCTAAGGGTTGTTGTTGCATCTTTTGCAAGTGCGAGCACTGCTTTCAATGAATCATTTTAGGCCTGGACTGCTCGTTGAGTTTGAAGGGAAACAATATCTTGCAACTGTTTATGCAGACTAGCTATTTCATTATCTCTCTTATTTATTTCTTTGACCAAATTGCTATAGTTTGCCTTTTCTTTGGCCAAATCGGCCTCCATCTTCCGCAGTCTTCTTGATTTCTTCAAATAATCTTCTGTGACTGCAGAAGTGGACTCTGGCACAAACTCAACTCTGTCTTGGGGCCTGAATAGGGACATGTCAATGGCCTCTGCATTCGTTGTATAGTCCTCCAGCTGCATTTGCTTGCTCGACTTGGCAACGTTGGGTACAAATGGGTCACCGTCAGATGCTATTGAATAGGGTCAAATTGTGACCTCAGGTGTGGGACAACTGGTGCTTTATTCTCTTTAATTCTCTTTTTCTCCAATCGGGCTTCTCTTGCCTTCCTAGCAGCATCGACCTGCATCTGGAAGGTGGAGGGGGATGCAATATCTCCTCCTGTGAAAGGATACCCTTGTGGCAGGCCATATTGGATAGCCATTGGTTGGCTAGGGGTGAGCTGAAGGGGCATCTTTCTGGAAACAGAGGGGGAGAAATGGGGTAACGTTAGGGCCTAAGGTGCCAATGATGGGGTGAATTGCGAAAGGGGGATGGTGGAGGTGATAGGAGGTGTCATTTGGCTGGGTGGAGGCATCATGTTGACAGGGTAAGGAACAGACTGAGAGGGAGGAGGAGTAATAATTATCTGAGGGGAAGTTGCAGTGCCCTGCACTTGGCACTGTGAAGGCTCCTCTTCCTCCTCTGAATCCAGATGGAACTGCACCCTCTTTCTCTTCCTAGGTGTTTCTGACTCTGGCTGCATTTGCTTCCCCTCAACCTCTGTTGTTGACGATGGTGCTTGTGGAGAATCAGGGACTTCAATCACTTCCGATGATGGGGAAGCTTTTGGTGGTGACGACACCACACTTATTTATTGTTCTACAGTAGCTGCAGCTTGCTCTAAGGCTTGCGGTTGCTGGCTTGGTCCCGCTCTAGCTTTCTGCTCTATTCTGAGTGTCAGTAATTGGCTTGTTTCTGGGCTAGATGTAGGGGAGGGATGCCACTCATCCCAGAGTTCTTCCCATCTTTCATCTGAATCTATGCCTCCAAAAGCATGGGTGTTTTGGAAAATTTCTTGCCTATATTTCCAATAGGCCTCAATCTTCTCCACATCCCAACCTTTGTTCCTCAACATCCTCCTCAAACCAGAAGTCATCCTGACTTTGGGATCATAATCCCTCTATTTATCATAGAAGGTTTCCCATGGCCTATTCTGTGGCAGAGGCAAATCTGTTAGTTCAACATAGAGACCAGGAGCATCTTCTGTAGGGTTTTTCTTGGTCTCCTAAAAAGGGTGGCCTTCATGTGCAATCATGGCCCCAATCTTATTTGTCCTCACTATGGAAGCTATGTAATCAGCTAGGTCGTAAACCCATTTATCCTCGACTAACAAGAACCCCAAGAAGGCCAGCTTCCTCAGCAGTATAGTTTCAGCCTCTCTGGCTTCTAGGCTTATGTTGCCTACCATCCACAAGAGATTGTACATTTTCCTCTTCTTTTTCCCAAAACCATATTCATTATCAACTACCGACCCCTACCTGGTGACTTCCAAGAATGCCAACCTAAGATTTAAGGTCTTTGGTAGCAACACTGGTTCTCCACAAAATCCATGGACCCTTATGATCATGTGATGGGACCCAAAATAGAAGTCACACGAGATTGGGCAACTGACCAGGAGGTTTGTAACACTTGGGAATAACCTGTTTATGACAGGCTCAGGGCTAAGGCAATAAAGAACAGGGGTAACGAATAGTTCCCAAAAATCATATGGGTCACTAGTTCTTGATAAAACGTGTGTCCATGTGAACACAGGGATGGTCCTTTGGGGGTCAAAAGCTGGGTCATATAGATTTAGATTCATATATCAGGTGAAAAGGTTAGGTTTCTGATGTAGTATGAGATGGAACAAAAAGGAGAAATACCTGAATACCCCTTTTGACCTGAACTAGGTCAGCTGCTCCACTATTGAAAAGGCGATGTGTTCTGAGAAGTCAAGTCGATACTCTTGCATCTTGTCGACCGTCTTCAGCCTGAAAAGGATGGCCATTTGCTCTGCATATACCATCGTGTCATCCTTCATGCCAAAGATGAGAGCCATCATTAACAACGCATCTTGGCTAGCCTGCGCGAATTGAGTTCTTAGTGTAGGAAGCGTGGGTACCGTTGTATCACCATCAGCCATTTGTAACTCAGACCTCAAAAACCTTGTCTGAGTGTTGACGTTCGCCCACGTCCTTTGCATCCTGTCAATAGTGGGGAAGGTGGCAGTATTATCATAAGGTAGGGCTAACATGTTTCTGATAGCTTGTGGGGTGATCTGCAACATGAAAGGGCCTTTTTAAATGGTGCAAGATTATGCATGGAGCAAGTCCACGCATAATTCAATCAAATCAGGGCATGGGTGCATAGCTGGGACAATGAACTAAGCCAGTTGTGAGGTCCATATCCTCATTTCGAATGTCTCATATTGCCTTGCTCTGGCTCTTTAAAGACACTTTTGGTGTGCCCCTTCTCTAAGGTTCTTGCTACTAGCTCTTTGCAAGATCGGGTCCACGATTCTATCTACATAATCCTTTACCTTTGATGGGTCACTGGCTTGACCGACTCCCAAGATTCTGGTTCTTAGATAGCTTCTCGACGGTTGCACAAGAGCTACAACATATGATTTACTAGCCAGTAACCTATTGAGATATCTAGGTGTCCCTATTCCTTATTGTGAAGATGATGTTCTCACCATCTCTATATCTCTTGTATAATACCTAGTATATGAGCCTTGTGCAAGATAAAAACATGCTTGCTGAAACAAATTTTACTAGGCACTAATAATCGCAATGAGCAAGATATTTTTACAGGTGCAAGAATGCTTGAGAGTTTGCAAACTTTGAAACTTGCTAAGGGATATTTATGGGCCATTCAAGTCCCAAATAGCATTAAATTCAGATGACCATTAGCAAATCCTACTCAATCTTCAGGAAATAGCGAGGTGGACATGCTATACAGTGCAAGGTACCTTAGAGATCTCAAAATATTTGGGGAGGCATTTAATGTGGCAAAATTTAAAAAAATAAAACTTCTAAGACACCAACTCTACATTCAAAACACTTATTTTAAAAGAAAAGCAGGAAAACAACAACAGAAAACAAAATAATGTGGGAATGAGAAACTACCTAACTAAATTAATTAAACATCCTTATCTTCCTCCGGGATCAAAAATGAACTTTCCAACGTCTTCTTTATGACAAGCCAACTTATGTTGCCATACAAGTGATTTAAATGGGTATACCTTTGGGGAAATGTCCTCTACGCTGGCCACATGGATCTGCCTGTATTCAAGTGAGTCTGAGTTGAACATGCTTTCAACATCTATAAGCTCTTCTTGTCCTTGAAAACCCATTGAATATTGGTTCTTCATGTTGTCGTGTGTCATCAAGAAATCATTGGATGTTGGTTCTTCACTCTGTGCCTTTTGATATCCATTATCTTTCAGCTTATCTCCTTCAAATTCTAGATCTATTGCATCATCATGCTCCTTGATGACTTCATCCTCTTGAAAGGATAAATCTAAAAGCTAGCATCCCCTCTGCATACTCAGTTGAGTCTCAAAGTTATCTTCTCCATGTTGGCCCAGTTTATAACCTTCTTGAAGGATAGTGTCACCTGTCTCAATGACTTGATCAAGGGAGTGTCCATGCTCCTCCATATCCTCTTGCAAAGTGAGAAAAAGTCAAAACTTATCTCTTCCTCATCAGAGGTTAAGACAAAAGCTTGTGACTTGTCCTCTTGTTCATCAAAGGGAGTTCCTATGGTGATTTCCTCCTTATCTGTACTTATGGAATCCTCTTGACTAGCCATGAATTGAGCGCACTTCTCTGCATACTCATTTGCTTCCTCCAAAATATATTCTTCTTTAAAAAGGGATAAAGAAGAAGGCTGTGATGAAAAACAAGAAGCTTCTTGAGGAATGGTGGGAGGGACTTGAGGAGAAAGTGAGGGTTCGGAGTCCTCTTCCCTTGCTGCTATCATAGACTCTGCATTATTGGGGAAATGACCTTGACAGGTTTGACCTTGCTCATGAATAGGGGTGGCATATGCCTAATCTGGAATTTGTGGTGGTGGATATGCAATTTGATAGACTTGGTAAGGCTGTCTCTCATAAATGCTCAGCTTCTCTTCTAGAAATGCAATCAATCCACACACATATAACATCTCATATGTAAGCCTTTGCCAATTTTCCCTTTCAATGGGGTCCCACTCACTTTTAATCAGATCTATTGCATCCCTTACTTGATGGATGACATGATAAGGAATTCCTTGGCCATATCCCCTTCTGTTGTCAAGCTCCAATACATATTCTTTAAATCCTAGTAATGCTTTTTTGAAGGTGAAAATAAGATTAGGTTGAGCATGGGATGTGACATATTGGGGAGACTGGGCATAAGACTGGTACAACTCATGACCATCTGCATACTTGCTACTTGACATGATTTTAGGAGAAGCTTGTTCTTGATTAAAAATATATGGAGGAGAATAAGACCCATAGCTATGAGTAACAAAATTATACATACCAAAAGGGGATTTCTTGATGATACCAGGACTGCTTGATCGGCTGATTTGACTCAGAGTCATTGTTGGTGTTGATAAAAACCTCCAAAGGATAATTAGCCGAAGAACACACCAAAAATTCTTCAACTCCTTGAAAGATCGGTCCCATCGGGCGTGCCAAAAATTGCTGATGACGAAAATTGCGCTTGATCTTAATCAATCAACAATGGGAAGTTTCAAGCTGTGGGATATTGCGGCTTGAAACAACCTCCAGGTTTTAGAGAAGCTGGTCTCTTCTTTTATATTGAGGGAAAAGGGATAGGAAATTAAATAGAAATGCAAATGTAGGAAATGAAACCTAACTATGGCGATGCGCCTGAGTGTAATCCTAATCCTAACCTTGGGCACATTGAGACTATATGTGGGATTCAATTACATTTAAGAGCAGACAAGTGCATGATCAATGTAAAAGATCAAAATAATAGAAACAGAGGCTCATAACAGAAACTTCTTTTGTTGAGATACAGGAAATGTCAACAAAGGCATAGTGTTCAATCTTCTTAATAAAATATTTCAATCACATAAGAGGCGCAAAAATCACATACAGTTATGTAGAATTTCTGACTCAAGAAAATGAGACAAAAGCAAATGAAATTCCTAATCATAACCCCAGAGAATCTACAGTATAGACTACTTTGCAAATGACACAGATAACATCAACCAAGGCATAGAGTTCAAATTTCTTAATTCATTCAACCACATAAAAGGCACAGAAACATGCACAGTTACATCAACTTTACAACTCAAGAAAATGAGATAAAATCAAATGATATTACTGGTCAAAACTCTAGAAAGTCTAAAACTATAGAAAAGTTCCCCCCCTTAATCTCTTACAATCCTTCTTCTTTTATAGCCTCAAATGTCTCCTTCCATCACTCCCCTTCCCACGCAATTCCACTTTGTCCTTCACTCGCAGGGGACAAAATAGACGGCGCTTTCAATGCTTTGGATGTATCTTGGTCTTATCAAGAAGGGCCATGCTAGAGTGGGATGGTTGTTCTGACCGTGCCATGGTGATTCATGTCTAGTACCTCCCTTCGCACCTAAATTTCTCATTCCATCACCTACTTAGTTTCTCAACTGTCTATTCTATCTCCGCTTATAGGGGACAAATAGACGGCCCTTTAATGCTTGCAAGCCCCAAAAATCTACCCGGTGCACTGTTCTATCTATCAAGAATAACTCTCACCGAGTTTCCTTCCATCACTACTATAACAGATAGATGGACACTCTATTCTATTGAAACAGAAGAGGACACTTAGTCAATCCATGAAAATTCTCTTTATGGTCTAGAAGGCACCGGAGAATGACACTTGGTGCCTTTCGCTTTTTCTATATTCTACTCAGGAGTGCTCTGCCTTCGATACCTGTCGCAATTCACTTCCTCGATACTTTTTAGTTTTAACAAAATAAAACTCACCACATTCTTTGCTTAGGCAAATTTTTTAGAAGGGGATGGATGCACGTGGCAATCTTCGCATGTTGACGCTTGGCGCTTCCACAGTCCTTTGAAGTAACACCCGGGACCCACTACAATCTTATTCGGCAATGAAGCTCGAAGAGGTTCTCTCGAAAGTTGATGCATGGCAACCTCCGTTGCTCCTAGGAAGATACGTGGCATCTTCCACTTCTCCTACTAGGGGTATGTGGTGCCTTTTGCTATTTTTGGGGATGGAGTAGAAAGGGACTCAGAGAGTGACACTCGGCAACATCTGCTACTTTATGGCACTTAAGAATAATAAAATGATGCCTTTCTGCGTTGAACCAAAGTATTGAACCCAAGTGTTGAACCAAAGTCTCTCAGATGCTGACATGTGGTGACTTTCGTTGCTTCTTTGAAAAGGTAGTTCAGGGCCTTTCACGACTGCCACCTAGCGTTCTCCACTTTTTTGCTGCTTAGCTCATTGAAATTCTTTGCCAAAAAATAGAATGAAATGCGAGTGTCGATATGAGACGCGGATGCTGACACATGGTGCATTCTGCTTAGCTGCTACTGGACACGTGGCACATTCTGCAGCTTTCCCAAAAGTTACAAAAGGGGGCTCGAAAGATGCCATCTGGCCAGCTCTAGGTTTCAAAAAGTGAGACTTGGCAGTGTCCGCTCGAATTCAATACTTAGGCAAAAATGAAACAAAAGAAACAAAAGGGGGAAAAGGACTGTGCTTGGAGGGCTACACTTGGCAGCTTTCATTGCACTTCAACACTTAGGCAAAATGAACCTGCCCTCTGCTCCAAAACTCTGCCGCTACGTCCAAGGTATGAAGGAACCAAAATTGCAGTGCTCGACTGAAAAATTTAAATATGACGTAGAGTAAAAAATTACTCTACAGTAACAATAGGTGGCATCTTATAAATAGTGCACTTGTAGATACCTTCCAATATAAAATCATGTAAAATTTGATGAAAAATGTAATTCTAATATAGAATAGAAAAAATATGAAACGACAGTGATGAAGAACACAAATAATCATTAAAAAAATAGTAAGTCAATCCACTGCACAAATATAAAGGCATGGCTTATTGAATTTCATAAATTGGGAACTGCATAACAAAGTATAAAATAAAATTATTAATTATATGCATAATTAATAAAATTTTATGATATATTTGGAAGCTACAGAAAAAAAACATCCACTTTCCAAAAAAATCAAGAATAAATTCATGATGGTTTAAAACATATGAGCTCAAAAAGATCCACAAACAAGGTATCTCACAATCATCCTCATCATGAAAGATAATTTTTGGAAAATATTAGTATTAGATATAAATATAGGTTGTAATCCAAAACTTTGGCATCAAAATCATGATTTCAACAAAAAACGGACCCTTTTAGCCTTCCTAGATCAAAATATATAGTCACCTGAGTGATTGGATGTCAAAAAAAGGTATCTACAAAGAGCCATTAAGGGACTAAGTGCCTAAGTGGCAAGGTCACATAGGTGACTTTCACTAGTGTTACTGGGCTTAACAAAGCATTTGGTCAATTGGGGAAATTGAAGGCTAACACATATGGAGCTAAAGTGTTGCAAACCCAGGAGAGGCTTAAGAAGAGCCTTATAACACCTTCTGACTCCAAACCAATTCCATGGACAAACCATTGATTTATTTTTCACAAACATGGACTTTCTATAAATGTCTGGGGGTGAAGAATTTGAAAAAATAGGTTAGGACTTCCAAACTATGAAAAATGTAAAAAGAAAATGTAGAAGATCCCTCTTGCCCTTATTCTTCCTCAAGAGTGTCCAACGTCATAAATTCACAAAAAATATATCCAACAAAAATATTACAACTTTTTTTAATATTTATATTTTTTTTAAGTTTATCATTAAAATCATGCCACTGAATAAAAAATTTAGAGTTTTTATAGAAATTTTAAAAACCACCAACAAATGCCTAAAAATATTGTTT